>ML098062.1:8153-30043 GCA_003697995.1 Taxidea taxus jeffersonii
ACACACACACACACACACACACATTCAATCAGGAAACCAGCCCAGAACGTCTCATCTTTAACGATCGCTCCAACAAATGGCTCATGCCCGGTTTCCATTATGACCCGGTCCTACACGGTCCCTACTGGAGGGAAGAAGAAAGGCACCCTGGCAAGTACCTCTCCCTACCATTGGGAAGGGACTCACTTCTCCCTTCTCTACATTCCCTTTGAATTATCAGAGGCCGACGATTCTCTCTGGCATGTTGGATGCAGGCATTTTCCAGGTCTGCGCAGCTAGTTGTTTTGCAACAGCCTTGCAGAGATGAGCCCTTGCAGGGGAAAAACAATGCGGGGAGAATCTTGAGGTTCAGATTGTTGCCTTCATGTAATCAACATGTGTAGTATAGAAGCTGTCCAGTCCTGGGGTGATTTCCTCCACACCCACAGCTATGTTCAGATCTCCAATCTGTGAATGCAAAGTGAGGCCAGGTTTCCATTAATGTCCGAAAGAGAACAATGTGGAGCTTTACCTGCCCACGCAGGCTTTTGGAGTCCCTCATGTGTGTGCACCCTGAGTGTTTGGAGGAGACCTGGGGTGTGACCCTGGAGGAGCAGAGAACCCCGGTTTCCACTGAGATGAACCCAGTCAGGAGAAGGAGCACAACCTCTCGAGTATCACGTCTAGGCCCCCCTTGGGGATAATCAGACAATCAAGAACTATTGTCCAATAAGGAGGTAAGAAATAGCTTTCGATTTAAAAAACAAATATGGGGGCGCCTGGGTGGCTCAGTCATTAACTGTCTCCCTTCTGCTCAGGTCGTGATCCCAGGGTCCTGAGATGGAGCGCTGCATCAGGCTCTCTGCTCAGCGGGAAGCCTGCTTCTCCCTCTCCCGCTCCCCCTGCTTGTGTTCCCTCTCTTGCTGTCTCTCTCTCTCTCTCTGTCAAATTATAAATAAAATCTTGAATGAATAAATAAATACCAAATATGAGAGGCTGCCCTCTGGGTACGTCTCTTCCTCCAAAGAGAATGTATGCAAGCAGGCCTCTATGTTGTGAAGGTCAGGTGGCCCACCAGAGGCAATCAAGCTCTTTTGTTTGATAAAAGAACCGGAGATGAGCCTCTTCATGTGTAGGAGAGTCTGAGGAAAGAAAGCAGTTGGCAGAGAGATAAGATGGTGGACAGGATGGGTTAAGGTGCCAGGTCCTGCCTGGCTTCATCTGTCAGTGGCCTAGGAAAACCTGGAGCCTAAATCTGTAGGAGAAATTAGTATGGTAAGCAGGATCATGCTCACGCCCAGAAGAGAAGTCAGAACCCAAGAGCCAACCCAATACCATGCTCACGGACACGCACGCGTCCATCAGGGTTAAAAGGAAGTGGCCCAGTAAGCTCTACGGCCATCACGTGAGTCAACATTTCAGCCAGTTGTGCAACTGGAGTGCAGTTGGACCCAATGTGCTTCCAAAGGGCACATTTCCCTAGTTGCTCCTTGAGTTGGGTGCTGAGCCTCAAGCTATGTGCCCTTAGAATGTTCTAGAATACGCTGGTAAACCCAGCCAGAAGACAGATGCATGAACATGATCTAGCAAGCCTCTTCACTCCACATCCCATCGCTGCTTTCTAGATCCCTGCCTCCTACTCGTTTGGCTCCAGCCACACTCAATTACTCACCACTCCCAGGCAACCCACACGTACCCCTCTGCTCCCAAGGTCCTTTTCCCTCTCCACTGAGGGATATTTGATTCCTCCTCCAAGACCCAGCTTAGATGCCGCCTCCTCTGTGGCATCTCCCAGACAGACTGAGTGAAGCCAGGGGACACTGGCCAGGCGTGCTCATTTATAGGAAAGAAGGTGTGGGAAGATGCAGGGAGCAGGACAGTGACGGAGAGGTGAGCCGGCTTAGGCAGGAGGGAATGAACCAGCACAGAGGTACAATCATAGGCTCCTTGGAAGAATCCTTTTAAGGACTTTTCTAGAGAGATTGCCCCAAGCACAACACTTTGCTAACTCCCTGTCCCTGGAAGATTCAGCATGATATCAAGTGGTGCCCTCAAATCATGGTGCCCAATGCAGGTCAATGCCTTCCGAGCCTCCCCTCTCCCGACCTGGACGGAATAGGCTGCTCTTGACCTTCCCACTAAAGGAATGCATCCACTTCCGGCCCAGTGTGACCCTCCATGGGCCGACCTTTGTCATCCTGTCATCTTTGGGCTACAGTCCATCTCACCCTGACCTTTAAGACTGTGTGCATTCTTTCTTTGTACCTTGACTTGCCTTCCAGCTACAGTCTTGTTGTTTTGGGTTGGTTTGGTTCTTTTCTCTCTTCCTTGGTTCAAAATGTGTGTACATAGCTTTTTTTTTTTCTTTTTTCATTGTGGAAGAACGCACAAAGCATAAACTCGCCGTTTTAAGCACCTCAACGTGTACGATGCGGCAGCGCCAAGTACATCGGTGGGATTGTGCAACCGTCACTGCTCTGGTTCCAGAACTTTCTCATCACCCCAGAAGGAAACCTCGTGCACATCAAGCAATTACTCCCATCCCCTCGCTCCCGCCTCAGCTCCTGGCGAACCCTAACTTACTGTCTCTGTGGATTAGCATTTCGTATTAATGGAATAACAAAATAGGTGAGGCTTTGTGACTGGCTTCTTTCACTTCCCATAACATTTCCAACAGTCATCCAGGCTGGGGCATGACTGAGTTCTTTGTTCTTTTCACGGCTAGGCCGTCTCCCATCGTGTGGCCAGATCACATTTTGTTTACCCGTTCATCCATGGATGGATTTTTGGGCTGTCTCCCTCTTTCTGGCGAGTGTGAACATTCAGAGGGCCACTCTGAACATCTACCGGCTTTGGTTTGAATGTCTATTTTCCACTCTTTTAGGCATCTATTGGGCAGCAGAATTGCTGGGTCACATGGTAACTCTGTGTTTAATTCTGTGAGGAGCCACCAACTGTTTTCGTGGATGACTGACAAGTCACGCCTCCCCCACTCAGTCTCTTCCCAAGGATCCTCCTTCCGTGGGTTGGCTCAAGGGCAGCCAGAGAATTTGGAGAACAAACCAAGATTTGCCCTGATTTATTGCAGAATGCCTTGGGCGTTCCCAGTCTTTCCAACTTTGGGTGGGAGGGGCCAGGTCCTGCCGAATCAGCATGTGGCTCCGGGTTCTCCACGGCAGAGGTACAGAGAGGGCTGGAGGGCTGCACCAGCTGTCACAAGTCAAGCCCAGTGGAACATTCTTGACCTCCTCTGGAATCCTATGTGGCCAGAGCTCAATCACGTTATCTCAATGTACCCCCAGAGAAGAAGAGAAAGTGTTCTCTTCCTGCATATTGGGGATGAGGAAAAGGAATCAGGGTTTGACGATGATGGTCGTGTTCCTCCAGAAAGGCTAGAGGGCATTCACGGTATGAGCCATGGAGTGTCATGGAGAAACAGCCAGAGGCCTGGAAGGAGGATCAGCAAACCAGATGCGGGGGGGTAACAGGGTTAGACAATGAATGGGAATGGCAGTCACCCCTAGCGCCCGGGAGGCAGGAGAGGGTCTCACACCAGGCCCCAGAGCACCCCTTCCAAGATGGGTCCAAGCCCAAGATAGGTCTCACAGGGTTGCAGAGCTGGGAAGAGCCAGAAACCTTCTCTTATCCAGTCTTGCCATTTTACAGAAGAGAAAACCGAGGCACCAAATGAGGAAGTGACTTGACCCCATGAAGGCCCAGGCAATATTGGTCTTTGGTCAGTCATGTTGTTGAGCAGAATTGCATTTCCCCCAGGAGCAAGCTGCTAATGTTCCTCAAAAGAGAGATAAAGAGAGAGACAGAGAGAGTCACGTTCAGAGCAGGAGCTGCTCGAGCCGCCTCTGCAGAAACAGAGCCATACTCCTGACACCTCAGGGACATGCAAGGCAACCAATCACGCTTGTGGTCCCCAGACGCCTGAGCGGCATTTGAAACTCTGGGCCGGTCTGTCCCGGGGGACCACGGCCCCACGTACCCTGCTTCGACTCCTGACTGTTCCCGTTCACTCCAATCCTGGTGACAACCTGCCTCTGATGGGACCCTCCACTATCCTGGGGCAGAAAGCATCAAGTTCAAGAAAAACGGACCTGGCAGGTTAAAGCAAAGCAAGAGGAATAGAACAACTGCCAAAACCCCGTGAGTATCTTAAAAGGGTTCGATAATGCAGAATGGTCTTAACAACAAGAGGCCGTAGCGTATGGCTACTCCAGCATGACAAAACCAACTGTCAGGGTCGCGTCGGGGGCCACCAACACCGAGAGAGGCGAGAAGCCCTCGATCCCCGAGTGGGCCTGACTCGCCAACGGCAGATGCCTCCCCTTTCCCACGAGGTGTGAGTTGTAGCTGCTCTGCCTTTCAGCCCCGACAGAAGCCTTAATGGGGTGAGTTAACGGATCGTTTTCCAAGTCCCCCTGTAATTTTTTTTTGATCGCCGTTATAAAACACACCGTAGTAACCTCTCTTGCTTTTGTAATTACCTGTGTGTGAGATTCCAATCTTTATGAACGATCACCTTTACAGGAAGTTTCCCTGGTCATTATTCAGTGGCTTTTGGTTTGATAACAGAAATTATAAAGCGCCACCACCCACTATTATGGGCCATAAAATCCGTGTCCCGTAACGTTGCGTGTCCTGTCTTACATCCTGTCTTACATCGCTCATCTCCCCATTGTCAGCCTGCATTGGGACTATCTGTTTATACGTCTGTTTCCTCCACTAGATTCTGGAACATTCGAGGGCAGACACCTGCCATATGAAATTCATCTCTGAGCCCCTAGCGTTGAGCATAGGTCGGCCCCCGGCCCCCAGACGCTTATTTCTCGAGTAGATGCGACGTTGATGGGAATCAGACACAGCATCCAGAATGCTTCCCTTCTTTCAATCAGAAAACACTCCGTTCCTCAAACAATTTTCCTATGTATAATACTGGTTTGTTTGATTCGTTTATCTTCCAACCCAATCTGAAGGAAATGATCCTAAATGTTAAAAATCCTGATCTCTGAATAGCAAGACAAATAGTGGGTTGTGTTTCCTTCTTCATATGATCTCATGTTTTCCAAATTCTCTCCGATGAATAAAGAGTTCTTTCCTATCTGAACATATTTAATGAAGGTAGCCTCTAAGTGCTAATTCAATAAATGTGGCAGGCACAGTGAGTGGAGCCTAGTGTAGACCACCCTCCACGTGGGAGGGGCCGCTCACATAACCAGAGTCACTCTCATTGCTAACTGCCTGGGCCACCTTGAAACAGACATGTCAGGGCTCCGACCCTGTTTCCTCATCTCCAGAATTAGAGGGGTCATTCCCAGAAACTCTGAAGTTCGCTCCAGATCCCCAGTTTGATGCCATAACTAATTTTCGGTAAGAAGTGATCCACATCGGGGCGCCTGGGTGGCTCCGTGGGTTAAGCCTCTGCCTTGGCTCAGGTCATGATCTCAGGGTCCTGGGATCGAGCCCCACATCGGGCTCTCTGCTCAGCGGGGAGCCTGCTTCACCCCTTCTCTCTCTGCCTGCCTCTCTGCCTTCCTGTGATCTCTGTCTGTCAAATAAATAAATAAAATCTTTAAAAAAAAAAGTGATCCACGTCGTTAGCAAAACACAGATAAAATCATCTGAGAATGTCAAGGATGGTGACATTATGTCTAGCAGGGAGCTCACGACGTGTATCACAGGGGAAAGCGAGACTCGGCTAGATTTAGAAGAGAGGGTGGGATGTTTCGGTGCAGTGAAGACAGTGGAAGGGCTTCAAGGACAAGTTGCAAAAGCAGAGACAGGGGAGGTTTCCTCTGCAAGGGACAGAAGGGAAAAGCGAATGGAGAGAAGTTTGGGGCACGAGGCTGACCAGGGAGTAACCCTCGAGACGGTAGAGCTCAGAGTAGACTTGACCCTCGAACACCAAACACAGGTATAAACCGCACGGGCTCACCTGTACCGAGGTTGTTTCCCGTACAATGAAGGTCGTCTCCCTTCCTCGTGGTGTTCTTGATAACACATTCCTCTCTCAAGCTTACTTTATTGTAAGAATGCAGGATAAAATACATACAAGGTACAAAATATGTGTCCATCAACTGTTTCTATGATGGCTAAGACTTCCAGTCAACGCTGGGCGACTGGTCCTTAAGTTCTAGGGAGTGAGAACTTACCTATGGATCTTCTGCTGCGTGAGAGGTCCGCACTCCTAACCCCCCACATTGTCAAGGGTCAGTGGTCGATGACTGAATCTTTGCCTGAAATAAAGCCATAGCATGGCTGCAATGACTGGGTGCCTTGGGTCACAGTAGAAGCCACTTAGCCCTCCAAGATGGGGACAGATGTCCCAGCATCACCACAAAGGGGGTGACGTATATTCCCAACAGAAGATAGAAGCACACCTGTATTATCATATTTTAACTTAAAAATGTACAAACAGGCATCCCTTCCTTGGGACCTGAGTTCCAAATCGCCGTCTTATTTACTAGAAGCGCAACAAGAACTTTAGAGACACTTTCAAGGAACAGGAACCCAGAATCCTTCCCAATGTATACTCTTCCCCAAAACTTTACAGTTGCTTTGCCTGCACTCAATTTGATAGCAGTATTTTTTTAAGCGATTTGCCATTACTAAGTCTTTCCCAGACATTGGACTTAATTTCCATGGCAATGACAACTCTATTACTTTCATACTCACATTCCATCAGTACTGCAATATTTACCTAATTCTGTAATTGTTATAACAAATATATTTTGCATGAACAAGTTCGGGACAAGCATAATTGATTCCTGGTAAGCACGTCATTTCCCCGGTTGGAAGAGCTGGCAGCCCCGAGGACGCAAGGGCGCTGGGCAGTGGGTGTTGCAGAGAGGAGGAAGAGTGCTGGTTAGCACAGCAAGATGGGTAAGTTGAGGTCAGTTGGGAACATGGTGAGCTGATAAATGTGTAGCGCCCAGCTCTGGGTGGGATGTTTGCAGGTTTCTGGGCTGTCAGTCCTTTCAGGGTAACGTCCCTGAATGTGGAGTTGAGAAGAGATATGTACAACAGCCCTCGTGATAGAAACACCAGCTCCAGGACACACTGGTGAAGAGCGTACCTCTGGCCATGGCAATGCCACATCTCTCGAAGTGGACCACGAAGCAAGCACATATGCTCAAGAATTTCCAGGGGAATGCCCTTCCGATAGGTTACATTCTTCCTGGTAGAGAGGAAATATTCTCACAAAATAACCTTTCAGCGAAGATCACGCTGGGTTTCTCCTCTGTTGTGTCTGTGTCTTTCTCTGCCTGCTGTCACCAGCAACCCACCTTCAGGCTGGAAAGCCTCCCGAGTCACCTGCATCGGTCATGGGACCCCAGACTCAGGACAGATCCCCAGGAGGCAGAGGACAGGAGATGCTGGGATGGACCCGCGCAGAGACAGGCTGGACCTCATCCTGATGTGCAAAGGTGGACGGTTGGAGAAGAAGACCTATCTGGGAAGGAAGGCAATAAAGTCTAATAGAGACTAATGGTGGCATTTCCTGCCAATTCATATGTAAAAACCTACGCCCCCCAATGGAATAGTTCCTAATAGGAATTAGGCCATGACGGTGGAACCCTCATAAGTGAGATTAGTGCCCTTATAAAGAAGAGCTGAGAACTCCCTCATCCCCCGCCCCCAACCGTGTGGGAGAGAAGACGCTGTGCCTGAACCAGGAAGCAGGCTCTCCCCAGAGACCAAATCTGCGAGCATCTGATTATGATCTCCCCAGAGTCCAGAACCATGAAGGGAAAATTCTGCTGTTTAAACCACCCAGATTATGATCCTCTTGTTACAGGAGCTTGAAGGAGTCTGTGCCTAGGAAGAATGGAGCCATGAAACGTCTGCCACCAAGCCCAGGAGCTGGGTGCGTGGGTCCCCCACCCCATGCCAGTCCTGGTGGCCCCCAAGCCTCATGTGGACAGCCCCTCGGAGATAGCTGACATTTCCTCTCTAGGATTTGTCAAAGACTTTATCCTGCACTGGAGGTCAGCAGCCCAGGGCTCTGTCCTACAGAGTAAGCTGTCCTCACTGAGCGCCCACTAAGAGCTAGGCATTCACAGGACAAGGACGACTGGCCCAGCTCTGCAACCCCCAGCCTGCTCAAGTGGTGAGTAAGCAGATTACAATTCTTCAGTGATACTCAACATCTCCCATGTTATACGCCACCTACTACTCCATCAAAGAGCCCAGGTCTCCAATCAAGTGAAACCCCAAACCCACATTTTTCTGAGGAGGAAATTAATGTGTTTACAGATATTCTATGGTGGCTGTCATTCATGGAGCAAAGGACTCCAATGGCACGGGACTTTCTGTTGGTGTTTTACAGCTCGACTGAACAATGCAGCAATTCCTTTAGTAATCACAATTTGGTGATTGTTGCAAATCTGGTGAGCATAAATGTTATTATTATGGCAATTATTTAAAATGCGTGCGTTGAAAAGAAACGGTCATAGATGTGGAGGTAGGGACTGTTGAGGGTATGAGAATTCTTAGAAATCCTTGCGAAGACCCTAGGGTCTGCTGTCCACCTGCTACTTCTGTGAACACACACCAGGTTGATAACCACCAAGGACTGGATGCTGTCAAGGAAACTTCTCGTGCCTCTTGGCCATTTCTGCAGATTCCGATTCTCTAGAACTTAACCCTCTCTAGCATGTCACCAGCTTCCTTCAGCAGTTAAGTACCCCACCCCATTCCCTCCTCAGGAGATCTCCCTCCATCTCCACCTCAGGAGGGTGGCTGAGCAGGTCTTCGGCCATAAACTTGGGGTGGCACTTGTCCTACCGCACACCTCTCCCTGGTGAAGCTGACACAGGCATGACAACAGCCCTGTCTAGACATAGGCTCCAAAGCAGATTCTCTTCCCATTCTCAAAGCCCCACTGGGACCCAGACAGCTGACACTGGAGCCCCTTTCCAGCCCTGAGCCCCTTCCCTTTGGTCTCAGCTTGTCTCATGCTCTTTTTTCTCCCTAAAGAAGTCCCAGGAAATTAGACTCCTTCAGTCCCTCCGACTCAGATCTCCCTCCTGCACAAAGCATGGGGGTCAGCACCTCCAGATGCCGTGGGACAGCAGAAAGGAGACGGACCAAGGGGCTCGAGGAACTATGACACTGGGGGAACAGCAGTTACTACTTCCAAAATGTGATGCCACCACACTTCGAGATGTCACTGGGGTGGGAGTGGGTGATAAGACCCCCAAAACGTGCTCAAATGGTCCATAAGCCACCTATGAAGGAGAGGGGTCTAGGCAGCCCTCCCCTCCCCCTCTGCCCTTCAGGAGGTTGAGCAGGTAGGGAAAGAGCATCAGCAGCAGGAACACAAACCTCAAAGAAACCTCTCACAGGACTCTCCTCCTCGGGCCCTACACTTCAGAAACCAATCCAGACACCTTTCTGTTTTGAGAACAATACCAGTTAATCTTCTCAGCAGGGAAAGTGTCATTCAGTTCCAGCCTGAGAAAAAAGGGACTCTACGCCCCTATAGTAAGAACTACAGGAAGAAAGCAGGAGCTCTCCTCACAGACCCATGGGATTCCAAGATGGGGAAGACCGTGGGGACGATGGGAGCACCTGGCCTAGTGCCTTGGCTGCCTGAGGGCCTGGCCTGGCTACCTGAAATCCCTGTGATCTCCTGCATTCTGCCTTCTCCCTCCCTTCATGCTGCTGTAATGAAATACCACACTGGGAGGCTAATAAAAATCAGGCACTTATCTCTGTAAGTCTGAGATCAGAGTGACAGCATGGCCAGGGTCCTCTTCCAAGAGGACATACATTTTATGTTTCCAAAGTACAGTAAGTGGAACAGGCATAAGACAGACCTTGCCATTCCAAAAGAAATAGGAGAGAAGGAAGGGGTGATAGGTCCCAAGCAAGTCCAGAATCCAAAGTGGTCAACAACATTAAATCTTAAAAAGCTTCATCATTACTTATTTATTTATTTGAGAAAGAGTAAGTGTGTGTGTGTGTGTGTGTGTGTGTGTGTGTGTGTGTGTGTGAGAGAGAGAGAGAGAGAGAGAGAGAGAGCAGGAGGAACAGAAGGAGAGAAATCCCCAAGCAGACTCCCAGCAGAGCATGGAACCCTACTCAGGGCTCCATCTCACAACACTGAGATCATGACCTGAGTCAAAATCAAGAGTCAGAGGCCCAGCCGACTGAGCCACCCAAGTACCCCATGGGCCTCCTTCTTTTCCTGCAGATAGTCTCCTCCCATGTGGGGGGAAGATGGCTCCTAGCCACCAAGGAGTCACATCCTTCTAACCCCGTGGTCCTAAGGGCCAAAGGCAGGCCTACCAGCTACACCTCGCAGAAAAATCCAGGGAAGAAACTCTGACTGGACCAACTAGAATCACATGTTCATGCCTGAACCCAACCTTGAGGCCAGGGGGATGGAGGCTTCCAAGTAGCCAGACCCAGTCAGGTGCCCCGTCCTCAAGCAAGGAATGAGATCTTGGCTGGTTCTGCAGTTGACAGCCCCTCCAGAGCCATTTGGAATTGAGGCATGGGAGGCAGTTTCTGGAAGGAAAGGGAATGCCCTACAGCCCTAACCAGCACCTGTCTCTGACAAACCCTAACTGCTCTCCCTACCTGGGTCCACCTCCCCTGTCACCACGTCAGCCCCCTATTTTATACAGGAGTCATGTCCGTCTTCTGCACATCCCATCTTTCCCGAGTTTCAATCACAGGCCTGTTAATTAGGCCTCTTCCTCACTGTGCTCCGGTGCCTCTGGTTCTGTGACACAGGGCTGTAGGGAAAAGCAGCTAAAGAGGGCTAATTAAGACTCGGAGTGCTTTCAATAACGTACATGGAAATGAACAAATTAACAGACGATGCCAAAAAGGCAATATTGCCCCAGTGGGGATTCCGCATATGGAGATAACATTAAGAAGTGCAATAGTCATTGAGAGGAAACTATGAATTATGAGTGGTGTTCAGTCCCATTACCTCTGAGGTGTCAGATTATAGCAGGAAAATGTCATAAGATGTTAGGAGACAAAACAAACTGAGGTTCAGAAAGCCCTAGTGGGGGAAGCCGAGTGAAGGAAACAATGAGAGGCTGAGTTGGAATGGCTTTGCTTACAGTTAGGGGACAGGTCCCAGTGAAAATGGCCCCTTCTTGCTGACTAGTCTTTGCAAGTATGTGACACCCTGCTTCGTGAATGAAGACTCCTTTTCTGTCTGTCCGACTTGGATAACACTGAGGAAGACAGCTCTACATGCTCATGGGAGATCCAGTGGGGTCCAGTAGGGGTACGTTTAAGACCGTGGACTTCAAAATGGCGTCCCAGGACCATCGGCATTCATATCATTTGGAAATTTCTTAGGAATGCAAATTCTCAAGGCCCGCTCCAAACCTGCTCTGGGGTGGGGACCCAGCTAGGTGATTCTGATTCAGGCTCAAGTTCGAGAAACCCTGATCTCAGAATTAGGAGCTGGGGGGAGGGGGGAGAATTTGATCCAGTCTATGCCTATTACAGACTGATCTGATCCCTTTTGATGTTTCCATCGGCAAATCCTTCCCCAGGTTTCTATGAGAGTCCTGTGAGATCACTGAAGCATTGAAAACAGGGAGAGTGACACAAGTACGACCAGCTAGCATGATTATTTCAGATACAGACAGTTCAGCAAGCCTGAGAATCCCGATTTGGAGGTGCCAGGGAGAGACAGTACAAAGGTAAATAAAGGGTGTGACATGGAACTTGGGTTCCTGGAAAACACTGCAATTTTTACTTCCCAAACAAAGGGTCTTAAAAAAAAGGTTGTCTAGCTCTCAAACCCCTTTCCCTAGACAGCTCTCTGATGAGTTAAGTGTAAAGGTATCAGAAGCAGCTGATTCTCATTTCCCTTTAAATTCACAGAAGCATAAAGATGAAAAGCACTGGGGTTAGAGACCAGTGACTTGCCAAAGCCCCTCCACAGCCAAAATGGCTTCAGGTGCTCAGCCCCAGGAATATGTGGTTGGATTGTTCATCCAGGCGAAGGCCAAGTGCCAAGGGAGCCGACCACAACAGAAGATGGGGCCATCCTGCGCCTGCCAAGATGGCGGCCCTGGGACTCTTGGAGAGGGAGAGGTGGGGTCTGGGTGGATGTAAACTATGTGCTCTTCCGCACCTCAGGAGGAGTGACTAGTGAGAGGGGAAGTCAATATTTTAAAAAAATACATAAAAGGGGAGGGAAAAAGCCCAAGAGTAGATGTGCAGGTTGGTGACAGAAGGCGAGAAGGCATGGGCTGGACCTCACTTTCCTTGGGATGTTGATGTGTAACTTTTGAGAAGTCCTAATTGAAACTCTCCTCACAGGATGTTAGATCCTAAGAGAATTCTGGGACCTCCATACCCACTATCTCCCTTCCTTTCAGATAAGAGCCTGACTCTACAAAGAAAGGTTTGGCTCAGATGCTAGTCCTGGTAGCTCTAGGACTTGAACTCAGGTTTTGAAGTCCCTGGCAGAACGATCTGGATAAGTACCCCAAAGGCCAGCATCTAAGGCATTTTCTGCTTCATCTTTCTCTAGGGGTCAGCTCTGATGGGGGAAGAGTGCAAAGCAATACTTGTGGGCAAATGCCAAGCATCTTGAGAGTAATATGGCCAAGAGCAAAGGATCCTGATTTCACTGTAGTGTCATATTCCAGATCAGTATCTCTGAGATTCATGGAGGACACATCAAGCATAGAAGCATAACAGAGGGTCCCAGGGGGAATTTGCACAAACCTTATGGCTCCCTCACTTCATACTCACTTGTTCTGGTAATTAATAAAAGTAGCTTCAGATGTTTTGGGGTGGGGAAATTTGGGAAACTAGAAGAGCCAATGTAGTGAGAGGCTTCACTGGCAACACCAACTCTTAGTTTCCCCACATCATTATGTCATCAGTTTGGGAAATAAATATTTAGATAAAATTTCAAAGCAAGTAGTGCTTTTTCCTTCCCTTTAAGACCTGGCCAGATCTCAGTCTCTCCACACCCCCACCTCCTTCCAAACCTCTGCTCACCTGACATTTCCAATATGCTGCTCCTGCTGAGGAGCGGACAGCTTGCAACAGTCCTGCCCTGGAACAAGACCAAGAGCAGGTAAGGAGAGGGGTTGGCATTTCCAAGTCCAAGGGCTGTGCTTGAGGAATGGTGACAAGCGACCCAGACCTGCGTGGGATTGCCAGCATGCAAAAAAGATGACCCCAGAGGCCACCTTGGATGAGGAGAGAGATTTGTTTGAACACCCTGCCCCAGAAAACCCTGTGATTGTCAAGTGATTTACCAAGGCTGAATGTGTGTAAACGAATTTCTGGCTGCCTTTGTTTGAAGGAGGTGATTAGTTTTCCAGACTAATTGCCAGTCTCTGCTCTGACACACAAACATATACACACGTACCGAGTGGTGTCTTAACAAAAGCTTGGCCCATCCATCAGAGCCGAGCCTGTTCTTGGAGGGCTAATTGACCGTGCATAAATTTCCTATTGAAAATTACAGCAAAATAAAAAAAAAATTTATAAGGGAAGAAGATAGTGTTTGCAATGAATAATGAAACCAAAGATGCTTCTTCAAGGGAAGGTAGAGGATGGAGGAAGAGCCAATAGTCATATTTCCAGTCTTGGTGAGAGATAAAGGCAGAGATACGGATTCAGAAATGTTCAGACTGGCATTCAAGGCCCTCCCAAATACTGCCCCATTATGGCTTCCCAAAATGAGGTGAAGCCTATGACACAGCCAAACCAGGTGTGTTCTATTCCTAGAACATACTTCCTTCCTCCCTGCCTTCAAGTACACGGCACCTTGGATTTCCCTGTTGACATTACTTCTGTTTGCTGAAACACAACCAACTTTTCAATGCATGAGACTTTCCATCAGCCATCTCCTTCTGAATACAATCCTTTCCTCCTTTATGCTCCTGTAACACCTTGTTTATATGTCTCTTGGGAGCTTGAATTTTATCTTTCACTGTGGTTAGAGTGTACATCCCCCTCCACATTTGACTCTAAACCACCAGAAGATGGGAACAGTAAATGGTGTCTTATTCTGCATCTTCACCTCTGGTCTTCTCCATGAGGACTCCACAAATGTCATCTACTTTCTCTGAATGTCTATGGCATTTTCCTATACTTGACTAAATTCAGTTGTGTAAACTGGATCAATGAATCCTGGTGCTTCTAAGTTGCTGGTTCATTCTTTCACTTACTCAAAAAATTTTCATCAGTTGCTGAATCTCTTCCTGGCTCCATGCTCAGCACTGGGAAGTGAATACGATATGTGTATTAGTCCCCTAGTGCTGTTGTAACAAAGCAACACAGACTAGGTGGCTTAAGCCACAGAAATGTATAGACTCACAGTTCTGGAGACTGGGAGTCCAAAATCAATGTGTCTCAGGGTTGGTTCCTTTTGAGAGCCATGAGGGAAGGATCTGTCCCACGCTTCTCTTATTGGCTTATAGATGGCCATTTTCTTCTTGAACCTTCACATCGTCTTCCCCGGTATGTCTGTGTCTAATTTTCCTCTTATAATGAGGGTACCAGCCATACTGAAATAGAGCCCACTGAAACAACCTCA
Source organism: Taxidea taxus jeffersonii (assembly GCA_003697995.1). Classification (NCBI taxonomy): domain Eukaryota; kingdom Metazoa; phylum Chordata; class Mammalia; order Carnivora; family Mustelidae; genus Taxidea; species Taxidea taxus. The sequence continues at coordinate 22,681 of ML098062.1, forward strand.
TTTTAATTCAATTACCTTTTTAAAGACCCTGATACCAAAAATGGCTACATTTGGGGTCCTGGGGGTTATGACTTGAACGTATGAGTCTTTGAGGGGGACACAATTCGGCCTATAATATTATGATTATTGCCTTGACAGAACTTATAGTCTGTAGGAAGATAGAGATGAGGAAAGAGGCAGTTACAATGTAGTGTGATCCATGCACAGCAATAGAAGAGATAAAGGAGAGTATAAATGGGTAGATGTCTAATCCAGACATGGGGTGGGATGGGGAAATCTACCCAGAGGAAGCAATGTCTGAGCTGAGACCACTGTCCTCTGAAGAAGTTATAGAAGTAGTTTCAGTTGCTGAAGTGGATGTCACGGAAGTTCCCCCGAGTTCAAATCTAGGTGGTGTCCACCCCACCTCTTCACCCCTAATAGGAACAAGAAACACTGGAGGAGGCCAATACCTGCTCCAAGGACTCTAGCCTTCATGCTCAGAACAGTGAGCAGCACTAACATGTTGTAGCAAAGCCTTGCCCACAGTGGAGAATGTTAAGCGGGAAGTGACAGAGGCAGATAAAGCCTACTGCAGTCTTATAGGGAAAAAAGATGGTGCCATGCATGAGAAACAGTGGAGATGAAGGAAAGCAAACAGATTTGAGACATAATTAGGAGCTCAAGGAGACAGCACTTGGCAATTGATTGGATGTGGAACAAAGGGGGAAAGAATGGTGAGGAAGACACCTTGTTTCTGGCATCCAAGTGAGAAGCACATGGTTGGTTTTTCCATTTCTTGTGAATGTTTTGGAAAAGAATATGGCGAGGTCAGCTTTGAACAGAATGGATATAAGTACATATACAATAGATCCGTGCTGCTGGTACTTAGATATGTAGATTCGAAGCTGAGGAGAGAGATCTGGGGCGAGACGTGGGAATGATCAACGTACAAATGGTTTAATGGGGTAAACAAGCAGGAACAACGTGCAGCACTGGATATAAGGACCAGACCCCATTATTTAAGGATGCAGTAGCAAAAGAGAAGAACACAAAGAAAGCAATAAGAGAAAATAACTATTGAGCATGTACTTTGTGCCAGGTACTGTTCCAAGTGTTCTATGTGTTTTAACTAATTAAATTCTCATGACAGCCCTCCATACTGGAGGCACAGAGAGTCTGTGGAACTTGCACAAAAGCACTCTGCTAGTAAAGGCTAGATCCAGGGCCAGAACACAAGCAGGCCTGCTATAAAGCCTGTGCTCTTCATTACAACATTACTGTGGCCATCAACCTAAAACATGCAAAATGGTTATTTCAGGTAAGACAGAGTAGTCAGAACAGTGCCAAGTGCTCCTGAAAACTCTAGGAGGAAAAGACTGAGGAGGGCTCCTTGGATTTAGCAGGAAGCCAGACATTGGTGATATTCCTTACTACAGTTTCCCAAAGCAAATTTATTCAAGAGGAAAGGAATAAGGATGAGTGAGTACACAGTTCTTTCAAGAATTTTGGCAACAAAAAGAAAGAAGTATGGGAAATAGAGCAGGAGACTGAAATGGGATCAAAGAAGTTGCGTTATGAGAGATACTTGGGCCTGTTTCACTGATGTTGGGAAGCAGAGAAGGAGAGACGAAGAGAGAAGGTTCTGCATCAGCAAAGTAGGTGGAAGAGATGGTAAAGAGAAGAAGAGAGAAGAGAGAAGAAGAAAAGTTGAGATGGAGATGAGATATACGCTTGCAGGGAGGGGAATTTGAAAACACTTGTGTCTGGTGATTTGTATTTCCTCTCTGAAATACCAAGAGAGAACACCTGCTGTGCAGATGGGTGGAGGTGTTGGGTACCAGTGTTTGAAGAATGGCTGGGTGTTTCTTCTTCCTGAAGAGAGAAAACATGGATGGTCTGTATTCCTAAAGCCCATCAGGATCATGAGACAGAGTAAATGCTCAGTAAGTGTTTGTAAATTACTTGTTGTTCTCATTGGGTTGGAATTCCTGAGAATCTCAAGATAGGATCCTGATAGGAGGAGTTGGATAAGTCTACAATGGTCCATCCTTGTCATAACCAAGTTTTCCCTGGGGGTAAAACTGACCCTGGACAGCTGAAAAGTATAAACCCCACAAGGTGCCCAAAGCATCTCCTTCCAGTAGGTATCCAAGGGCAAGATGAGGGAGATGAATCCCTCTCACAGTAACTGGGTAGCAGGTAGCTAGATAAGGGCCACCCAACATAAGGCAGGAGAGCTGGAGTAGTAATCCTTTTAAGGGTGAACAAGAGCTGCTAGCATTCCCATGCTCATGTCCTCCTACCAAACTGGGGACTTCATTGTAGAAACTCATGCAATGCTCAGCCAATCCTCTGCAACATTCTTGCTCAAGCATCTAGTTAATTGTGACAGTACAGTCCTTTAACATGACCCAATGGGAATGTATACAATCTTCATAAATGAAATGCACAACCTCCACAAAATTAATGATACATGGTCCTATAGGGTCCCTCCTCTAAAATATCCACCCAACAAATCACAAGACAGACCCTCAGCCCAACTCTTTCATCAGGAGCAAATCCTAGGTGAAACAGTATATTACTGATCTTTGCTTCATGCTATTTCCTCTTGTTCACAAGTTGGCTAAGAAAATTATAAGATTTGAGCACAATTCTCACAAACAAAATAAATCCATCATGTCATGCAACCAGCATTTTGTTTCATGAACCAGAGTACGCAGACACTACAGAGATCGAGTATTATTGCTGTCTTGCTAGACGTCAGCCACAGCAACACCACTAGAATCCAGCTGTGTGGAATGGAGCCTTGATAAGAAATGAAGAGCAGTACTGGGCTCTCTTTTGGACTCAGATACAAATACGTGATTTAGCTTCAGTGACTGTGATACGTGCTCTCCCAGCAGAGCAGTAAGGATACACTTCCTTGCCTATGTAAGAGCATTGCTTTATCACTGCAGACACACGGGCCATCCAGAAACAACTAAAATCAGAAAATTGGCATCTGCAGCACAGTTAATGGGAACTCTACAAAGCAAAATGGATTGGCCTAAAATAACTCTGTCCAACAAGCCAATTCACTTGGTTATAAGAGAATACAATACAATGTGTAACTCAACCCTTCTCCAGTCCCAACCAGAAGACCAGCTTGCACAAAACTGCACAGTTGGCAGAAACCAGTGTTCTTTTGTGGCACAGGTGACTGACACCTGCTCTGAAATGTGCCAGGCCAAGACCATTCTGTAGAACTCTCAGATGTCAGCAATATACTTGTCCTGGCCCTACAACTTACACAAACGTCTTTGAGAGGAAAAATAAATATATCCACCACCATTCCCAAGCAGTGAAATGGCCACCCTCAGGATGAGAACAGACTCAGGCTGCTCCAATAAATAAGCAGCCATTATGCGGTCTTCATGTCCAATATTACTATAGCATTGTTGGATCTAATTTGGCCCATCTAAAAATTCAGGGAAAAAAGCCCATGAACCAAATCTCTCTATCCCTCCAAATGCACGTAAGTACACAGACTTAAGATTTTCTTTCTAAGAGATTTATGAGCTCTCTGAAGCTCTTCTATGGACCCCCAGGATAGCTCCACCAGGGGGAAAGCTATATATGCTTTCTTGTTAAGAAATTTTTGCTTTGATGAAAATTTTGCTTTGATGAACAGATCATATCCACACAGCTCGCATTTAGCAGAAAATGCAATCCACCAGCTGGTCAACATGTGAGAAAAGCAGTCCTAGGTATTAGTCAGTTTTTGCTAGGTTGCTGTAGTAACAAGCAGCCCCACAGAGGCTCTTGTATATGAAACACATATTCTTCCTTGCTCTTCTCCTTATGCTTCATGAGTCAGCTCTGCCCTGCTCCTGCCTTTTTCCATTCCAGACCCTAGGCTGAGAGCACAGTCCTGCTCTGGACACACTGATCTGACTATAGAGGTAAAAGAATGGTGATTGGACCTTGTAGTGCTCTTTAAAGCCTCTGCTTGAATGCAGATACACCACTTCTGTTCATATTCCATTGCCCTTAGTAGGTAACGTGGTCAGGCCTGCTGTTGATGGGGTGGGAGATAGTCTCCTCTCATAGAGCATGGGGACAGGGGGTGCCATGGAATGTGATCCAGTGGGACTGGGCCCAGGAGAGCAGGACAGCAGATATGTTGATGCAGTCATCTAGGCTACCATATACGGAGACATGCCAATCTGTCTCACAAACTCCAGCTTTGATTCAAGGCAAGAAACAGGAAGAAAGCAAATCCTACTTCCTTAATAATTAACACCCATCCAGTCCCTTTCCCTGAAGGGGAAGTTAATGTCATGGGCTTTGGGTCTGAGAGTCAATGTCAAAGACGAGAAGAAGTTTGACTATCGAAGACACTGTTAGCTAGTCAGTGTCCCAGAGTAAGTGACTTCTTGGCCTGGAAATTTCCTCTTATGCTTTATAGTTTGTGGCTGAGATAAAACCAGGTGCTTCCTAGAAAACTGATTTGCTCCTTTCTATTAGGCGACAAGATCACAGAAATGGTTCAAATTTTCATCCAGCCTCACTCACCAAAAGTCTTAAGACTTCTTGGTTCTGGCTGGATTATGTCCTCTCATTTTCTATATGGATTCTCTCTACTCTCTACAACTTCATTAAAAGTTGTATTTTAAACATTATTTATTCCAAATAAATTAAAATAAACACTATTTATTAGTTATTTATCTTAATTATTTCCTTAACTTTCAATATTTTTTAAGTTTTCTTCTAGTTGGAAAGTAAACATACTTAATACAGAAATTCAGGACAACAACAGAAAGCAAGAAGAAGAATTATTTATAACATCCCCTCTCCCCTTGCACAAAAAATGACCCCCATACATAACACTTAAATATATTCCTTCCAATATTATATTTGTATCTATTTACATATAAACATATATAAGACACATTTTATTTATTATTTTTTTAAAGATTTTATTTATTTAAAGATTTTATTTATTTATTTGACAGAGAGAGTGAGCACAGGCAGAGAGAGTGGCAGGCAGAGGCAGAGGGAGAAGCAGGCTCCCCGCTAAGCAAGGAACCCAATGTGGGACTCGATCCCAGGACGCTGGGATCATGACCTGAGCCGAAGGCAGCTGCTTAACCAACTGAGCCACCCAGGCGTTCCTAAAGATTTTATTTATTTATTTGACAGACAGAGATCACAAGTAGGCAGAGAGAGAGAGGGGGAAGCAGGCTCCCTGGTGAAAGGAGAACCCCATGTGGGGCTCGATCCCAGGACCCTGGGATCATGACCCGAGCTGAAAGCAGAGGCTTCAACCCACTGAGCCACCCAGGCGTCCCTATTTATTATTTTTTTATATTTAAATATACATTTAACAAAGAGACTAAAATCACCTCCATTTCCCTTTCCCCCTCCCAATTCTCCAAAAGAGATTGGGGGCCATTATGGCCCTCCAGGATCCAGATATAATTGAGTCTTTTCCAAACAGCAATTTTAAAGCCCACACTGGCTGTTTGTGCCGTTGAGAAATAGCCACTCAGAGCTGAGGTGAAGCTGCTTTTTATGTGCTTTTGTATTATTCATCTTGACATAGTGTTTTATAATATTAAAGTCTCACTTTATGCAGAACACTATAAATAATACCAGGGCACCAAACTGGAAAAAACAAACAAACAAACAAAACGTGTCATGTAGAATTGCCCAAGTTCAAAGCTGGTGGGCCAGGAAGAGTGTGACTGTGTGCACCTGTTGGTTGGAGGTCATGGGCTGGAAAACATTGATACACCCCCCCACACTCCAGCTCCCTCTCCTGCCAGTCCGCAGGGCTGGGTACCCTGCCATTCTATGTGTGCATGGGAACTTCTGGTAGTCTGATGGCTTTCATACTATTATCCCAACATTTACTAGTGTTGTGATTTAAAATGCCTTTTATGTCCTGTCACAACATCACTCAAGCATTCATAAGTCAGCATACAGGTGCCACAGCAAAAATACACATCCCAGAATCAATAACTCAGCAGGGGAAGTTAAAGGTAATAAAGCAGCATGGGGCGTTGAGCTGTTGATTTAGGAGACGCTTAGCAGACATGCAGACACATGTGAACCGCAAGACGGGGACAGCAGTGTGCCCCCCCATGCTGTTTGTAAAAACCAAACATTGTACAGCACCCAGACGTCCATCAACAGCGGGTTGGTAACTAAATTATGGAGTGTTCCCACAAGGGAGCGCTGTGCAGTGACAGGGCAGAAGGACCCCAGCTGTGTGCACCTGCCCAAGTGAAGAAACAAAAATACACAGTAGAAAAAAGACAGTGTCTTCAATAAATGGTGCTGGGGAAATTAGACAACTATGTGTAGAAGAATGAAACTCAACCATTCTCTTGTACCATACACAAATATAAACTGGAAATGGATAAAAGACCTCAATGTGAGGCAGGAATCCATCAGAATCCTAGAGGAGAACATAGGCAGTAACCTCTTCAACATTGGCCACAGCAACTTCTTTCAAGATATGTCTCCAAAGGCAAAGGAAACAAAAGCGAAAATGGACTTTTGGGACTTCATCAAGATCAAAAGTTTCTGCACAGCAAAGGAAACAGTCAACAAATCAAAGAGGCAACCTACGGAATGGGAGAAGATATTCACAAATGACAGTACAGACAAAAGGCTGAACTTCTCAAACTCAACACACACAAAACAGATAATCATGTCAAAAAATGGGCAGAAGACATGAACAGACACTTCTCCAAAGAAGACATACAAATGGCTAACAGACACATGAAAAAATGTTCATCATCACTAGCCATCAGGGAGATTCCAATCAGAACCACACTGAGATACCACCTTACACCAGTTAGAATGGCCAAAATTAACAAGACAGTAAACAACAAGTGTTGGAGAGGATGTGGAGAAAGGGGAAACCTCTTACACTGTTGGTGGGAATGCAAGTTGGTGCAGCCACTTTGGAAAACAGTGTGGAGATTCCTTCAGAAATTAAAAATAGAGCTTCCCTATGACCCTGCAATTGCACTACTGGGTACTTACCCCAAAGATACAGACGTAGTGAACAGAAGGGCCATCTGTACCCCAATGATCCTAGCAGCAATGGCTACAGTCACCAAACTGGAAAGAACAAAGATGCCCTTCAGTGGAAGAATGGATAAGGAAGATGTGGTCCATATATACTATGGAGTATGATGCCTCCATCAGAAAGGATAAATACCTAACTTTTGTATCAGCATGGACAGGACTGGAAGAGATTATGCTGAGTGAAATAAGCCAAGCAGAGAGAGTCAATTATCATATGGTTTCACTTACTTTTGGAGCATAAGGAATAACACGGAGGACATGGGGAGATGGAGAGGAGAAGGGAGCTGGGGGAAATCGGAGG
>RCUC01111240.1:0-11460 GCA_003697995.1 Taxidea taxus jeffersonii
GGGGGGGGTGGGGCGCTGGTAGGACGAACACCCTGCTGCCGTTCATCTTGGATGGGGCAGGAGCTCTGGTGCTGTTGGCCATCGTGTCCAGCAGATGAATCGAACGAGGGTCCCAGGACAGGTAACGGTTGGAGGGTGAAGAGATGGCTGAGTTGGAGGCTGACTCACAGATCATGTCATCATTTGCCTCTGTTTTTTCTGGAAGTAGTGTTATTGGATGGCACTCTGTAATGCTTTGTATACAACAAAACTTCAATTAACCAATTGCTCAGGGGAATGGCAGTGCTGTGGTTAATTGAATTATCTGATTAACTGAGAGTTAATTAACCAGAAACCCTTTGTAGTTCTAAGTCATGTTGCACACATTCCAGCCTAAGTTCTCTGTCCTACCAGGGTTGGGGAAGGGAAGGGGTCAACAGAGAAGGGGAATGGAGCCATTTTTTATGGAAGGTCCATTATGTGGTCTGTCACGTATGTAAAACTGTAACCTTCTTTAATCCTTGTAACTATGGAATGGAACCAACATGACTAACCCATTTTGATACATCACTGAATTGATTCATTGTTATTGAATGTTGCTCTCCTGATTGAGAACATGGATGAGTCTCAGAGGGGTCTGAGAATATCAGTGGGATATCAAGGGGAGAAGCAGGTCAAGTGGAGGTTTTGGAACCTATAAGCCCCGCATGTAAACCTCGGTCCTTATCCCAGCTAACTGTGTGATCCTAACTGACCTGACCTTGAATGAACGGAGCTGAGGGGTAGCAGATCAAGGTAATTACATGCGCTCAGTCTGAGCAAATCAAACTGGATTCAGGTTCCTACTCCACTTTTAACTGGGTTCTGTGACCAGTTTTCCTCTTCATGTCTCAACTTCTTCACCCACAAACTGTGTCACTACCTGCCTTGTAGAGTTGCGCGGGTGGGGAGGGGTGGGCGGGCACAGAGGTGATTCCTGCATGAACCGCAGCTGCGATGACCACCATCAACCTGACCCAGGGTCACGGTCATGTTAAAGGAGCGGAGGTGGATGATGTTAAAGATACAGCAGAGACCTCCATTTTAGGGTGATTTCCCCCGATTTTCCCTTCAGTGAAATTGCTGATGCTAATCTTCTTTTCCTGTTCTTTCCTTTTCCTCCTCAAAGTATAACATGAAAAACTTGTTCCAGGGAGTGTGTGTCTGCTGATTTCGTGCTACTGCTCTTGCACCTCCGATGGAAGAGAGGAAAACACAGTAGGACCCACAGGCGTTGTTACCCACTAAATCAGTTAGTTTGGCGAAGTCACCAGCTTTTCTGCTGCCATCGTATTTTTAGGGAATGGAAAGAACAGTTCCTTTTTGCTCAGAATGCTAGATTTATATTGCTTTCACTTAGCAAGTGAATAATTGATAAGTTGGGGCATATTAACATTGAACAAAAGAGCCCAGTGGTACAAGGGTCCTGGGAAGCCTGCCTAAATCAATATACACTCATGAATTTTGAGCGCAAAAGGTTGAGTGGAGAAAGAACACAGATTTAGACCCCCATTAATATTTGAAACACACTCTTCACTTGAGAGCCTTGCGAGAGCCCAAATGCTAACCGAAGGGGCTTCAGAGCAATGGCTTCTAAACAAATTTGAAAGGAGGGGATTTTTTCCCTCCCAAGATTTCACGAGAAGAATCCATCATCTTTGTTGTTTCTGCTGTCAGAAGTCATCTATTAAAAATCTAATTAGAGTCTTTTTACCAATTAAACGTACCGAGGCAGCACTCGTCTGACTCAATGTTTATAATTGCTAGAAAAGCAGATGCATTCCACTTTGTCGTCAGCCCAGATAGGCTCGAATGTTCCAACCACTCCTGAAGGCTCCATCCTCCCCACCCAGGAGCCAGCCTTAAAATTTGATTAATCTAAACATTTTGTAAGGTGTCAAAAGAGGGTTCTCGCCTGAGGCCTCACGGGAACCCAAAGTGCCAGTCCAGTGGAGGCCAAAATAATATCATCCGTCACAATTTGCTCTTTAGATGCCTCCTTGCGAGGCCCCCAATTTGAGCTATCCAAGCTGGAAATTTTAAACCAAGTGGGAAAATGCCTCGAATTTTAATGATTCATTGAACCCGGCCATCCTGCTAGAATGTCATCTACGGTGTCTGCTACCAGTGTGCTGCTCTGACCACCGAGGAAGTTCAGACACTGTGTTCCCACTAACATTCTAATGACCTAGGTAAGCAAACAATCCTCTGTAGGCAAAGGGCTCACCTTTCAGAGATCATGAAATGGAATCTCACACTTGGAAGTGGCTAGAGTCAACATTTCATCTAATGCCTAGCTCCTCCTTTCCTGCAGAAAATCGTGATTCCTGCAGCCATACTCGGGCTCGGCTTGCATACCCCTGGTGCCGGTGAGCTCACCACCTCATGAGGCAGCCCATCCCATCCCAAGACATTCTGACTTTTGAGGGGGAGGCTTCTTATGCTCGACTGTATATAACCCACCTCCCTATGACTTTGGTCCAAGACGATCACTCCTAAGCTTCACACATACAGCTTTCTGAACACTGTTTGACATGTAATTAGATTGCCAATACCACGCTTCTCCCACAAAGCAGTTAATTTGGAGAATAATTCAGAGCATGTGCTCATTACTGGGTCTTAGAGGCTACAAGAAAAATTTGGCCCCTACACAGTACAGATGGTATTTGTTGTTTTCCCTGGAATCCTCATGCTGTATATCTTAATTAATGAATTAATGAAATTTTTCAGTCGAGTGGTCCTAAGGAGCGCTTGTTTCTGAAAGCTCTCCTTCTGCCCTGACACGTGGTTTCTTTGTTTCCCCTCCAATACCCTAATTAACAAGCAAGAGAGGGTCAAAGCTAGCTCTTAGACATGCTGGAAAGGACTGAGATTCTTGATGGAAAGTCACACTTAGAGATAAAAAAAACACCTGCCCCCAAGTTCTGTGAGAGCTTTTAACGAGGGCCAGGAATATTAGCTATGCTGAATGAGTTGCCCCATCATGAGAGCAATCACCCTCGCTTGGATCTCTCTAGTCCTCCTTGTAAGTAACCCATCTGTTACTCTTCATAGGGGGAAAGAGAGAAGTTGCCCTAGTTAAAAGAACATAGCCTATTAAGCCAAGCAAAGGAGAGGTTTATTCACGGCTCTACCAATTTCTACCTCAATTCTTACAAGTTTGCTAAAGCCTCGTAAAGCCCACTTTCCTCTACTGCACCATCGGGGTAGCAATTACTAGCACACAGAGTTATGATAATAGAGAAGAAGTGAGATCCTCAGATGACTTAGCGTGCTGTATCAGTAAGCTATTGCTATGTCACAAAGTACCCCAAACTCAGGTGCTTAAAAAAAAAAGGCACTTATTGTGGCTCACAAGTCAGTGCATGAGAATTCTGCTCTTCGCACCAGGCACGGCTGATCTTGCCTGGCTTGGGTCACGTGTCTGTGTTGAACTGGTGAATGGGCTGAGGGTTGGCCGTCTCAGATCGCCTCACTGACATGTCTGGCGGGTGGCTGCTGGGCAGCTGGAGTTGTTGGATGCCACCAGCAAGCTAGCTTGGGCTTGTTTACATGGCAGGTGCCCAAAAAAAACAGGAGAGGCATGCCTGGCTTTGGCACCTGGTGTTACGTCACTTCTACCACATTCTGTTGGCCAAAGCAAGTCATTCAAGTGGTGGAGGAATAGATCCCACCTCTTGGTGGGAGAAGCGCAAAATCGCCTTGCAAAGAGCAGCAATGTTTGCAACCAATCCGCTTCACATGGTGTCTGGTGGAAGGAGCCCCAAAACGGTGGCTAGTAGATTGCAAGGATTAATCTTGTCTGCAGCCTTTTAGGGGAAGCATTTCAAAGCTGTCCATTAGGAACCTCGTATCTTAATCATTGTGTTGTTAATGCCGTTGCTCACGGTTATCCTTTTGCTGGAATATCTGTAGAGGGGCAGGGGGAATCTGGATCAAGACACTCGTGGCAGAAGCCGGACAGGTTTCTAGGTCACTCTGAGTGCAGGATGGAGGGAGCCCCTGGGCAGACCTGTTTGGGGTCTTGCAACAAAGAAATCCTGTTGTTCCTGACCGGAGTGGGAAGAGCCCACTCTGACGGCCATTGTCATCTCCATCCAGCAAGGGGAAGAGCATGCATGGCTGAACATTGCTGTACTCCAGGCCGAGTGTTGAGTGTTCGGTGCCTTATATGGACTTCTTCCCTTGGCCTGGTGGTTTCTGTATTATTGTTCCTAGTTTCCCATTTCCAAAACTGAGGCTCTGAAAGTCACGGTAATTTGAACATGATAGAGCTGGGGCTGAGCTCAGGAAGAAATGCAGCTCGAAAGCCTGGGCTTGTTCCTTCACACCTCACCACCCCTGGGCCAGTGGCCATGGGAACACAATAAAGAAGGAAGAGGAGTAATTTTGGGGAACGTCTGCCATGTGTTGGGCACAGCACATCGTTATCACTTTTTGTACTGACGGCCTTGTTAATGTTGAGCGCTATTGTGCCGACGAAGACACGGGTACAGAGAGGTTATGCAGCCTGCCCAAGGTTGCACAGGCAGGAAGGTGCAGAGCTGAGATGAAGGAATCTGTCTGATTCCTCATCACCAGTAAACCGCAAGCCACCTTTGAGCAACAAAGAGAAGAGGAGGCTCTCTTCCTAGGGACCCCTGACCTGTTAGAATATGGGCCGACTGGTCTCTCAGGGAAGAGCTCCCGGAACAGCGTAATATTCCCCGGGAGAAATGGCAGGGGCTCAGGGATGTGGGAGTCGGCTGCCATCACAGGGGGCTCTGGGTCCACCTGGGCTGATTCCAGTAACCCCAGCACTGGGGAGAACAGATGCGACAAGTTCCCCCGCTGTCTTTAATCCAGGAGGCCTCAGGATGCAAGCTCCAAGGACAAATGAAATCAGCCTGAAAAATTGCTCTTCGCTTTTCCACAGCCTGCAATAATCTTGGGTTTGTGGTGCTTGTCCGTGGTCTGGGCAGAGGCCGGGCCTGGGGGGTGGGGGAGCACCACACCAGGGGCTCAGTGGGAGAAGAGGGAAGAATGGACGCATTCCAGGGGTTGGGTCATGCAGAAGGCATACAAGAGCTCCTGATTCTGGGCTTCATCCCAGAGCCTGTGTCCCCTCCACAAGCCCCTTCTATGACCGGTGGAGTCCCCAGGTGGTCACCCTGCCCACTCGGCCCCCTCTGTGGTGGCCACCGGATTCTCCCCTGAGCCCTGGGCATCAGGGCACCTACACTTCTCTCTCTGTTCAGGTGCCCGATGCCGCCCCGCATATCCCAAACTCGAGCCGGGGATGTGGTCTCACCCCGGTCCCCAGGGGCATGCTGCCTGGGGCTGTCCCGCTTCCTGCTGAGCCTAGACCATTGGCTGGAGTGTGCTTCTCAGCTGGTTCTGGGAATCTGGGCAGGACCCCCAGAGTGCTGGGCCAGGGATTTCATCCTTTTCCTCCACTTTTGGAGGACTTCCTCCAACCTCTCCCCTGCCCCCAAGGTCCCAGGGCCCCCTGCCCTACCTCAGATCCTCGCCCCTGTCTGTGTCTCTGTCACTCCTGCAAGGCTGTGCAGCCCTGAGCCCAGGACCCAGGGCTTGGGCTGCTGTACATGCCTGGTCATCAGCTTTGTGTCCAAAGCCCAGAGATGGTATAGAATAGAACCTCTTCCCCCAGAGACGCCCCCAGCCCCCATCAGCATTTAGCTTCCTTTGTGGGACCCCTCACTGTGTACTCACCTTCATTATTCATATTATAGCTATCGAAAAAGACATCACGAGGCCCCAACAGCCACGGGGCTTTGCATGGCGTAATCAGGAAGGTCTTCCTGGAGAAGGGAGCTTGGGCAGAACAGGGCGGGGTGGGGGCTTTGCAGGAAGCATGAGGGAAACACCCTGGGTGAGCAAAAGGCAGAGAGGAGCTTGCCTCTAATGGGAGAGCGGCCTGTGTGTGTGTGTGTGTACGTGTGTGTGCACGCATGCCCATGGGCTATGTGCGTGACCGTGCGCGTGTACATGTATGCACGTTTGTGTGCAAGCCTGCGGACGGTGTGCGCGTGTGTGTGCACCCATGAGTGTGCAACAGTGTGGACACGTGTGCCAGTGCCTGGTGCGAGTGTGCACACGTGCATGTGTGGCTGTATGTGTGTGCATGTGTGGGGGTGACTGTGTGCACGTGTGGGGCGGGTTCGGGTCCGGGAGCCAGGTTGCTAGGCAGAGAGCTGCCAGATCTCCAAGGGCTGGTTTGAGCTGCCTTCAGCGGCAGCAGTGAGCCTACAGAGGAGCTAAGTGAACAGCTGCCCCCCACCCCCGAGTGTCGGCTCCAGGCTAGCTGTGTGTGGTCCCCCACAGGGGGATCTCTGGGTGCAGGCCTGGGGCGTAAAAGCCTCTGAGTTCAGCTCTTCTGTCCCCCACCTGATTCCACCAACCAGACCGGACAGCTCGGTTCTGAGTTGCCTTTCGGATCTGTGGCTCCCTCTCCACGCCTGTCCTGGCCGGGGGTCTCTGTTCCTGGAGACCCTGTTGCTCCAGTCTATGCTCTGCTCTGGGCCGTCCAGTTGGCTATTCTCAATGCACCTCTCCCGCTTCTGACCTTTTGCGGTGGAGGGAACGTCTGCACTCCTGCATGTGGCTTGCTGCCTCCTTTTCTGGTATCCTGAGCCTCCCTGTCCTACCCTCCCGTGCATGGCCAGCCCGGCCATCCCCTTCCCCGATGCCCACTACTTCACATCTCTGCAACTTTCTTTTCTCTTCTGCTTGAAATGTCCTCTTGCTTCCTGAAATCCTATTCTTGGCCAAAAATCACTTCCTCTCTGTTGCTTTTCTGACCTTAGAGGGTGGAATAGTTTGTTGTTCTGGGGGTGTTGCCAGTGTCCAGCTTGTTTGATCAGCACTGACTTTTCTCTCCGTGCTTTGGGCAGAACTACCTGGTCCAACCTTTGCTTGGCAGACTCTTGGCTCCCCGGGAGCAGGGACCCTGCCTGATGCTTCCGTGGTGCCTGGTGTGGGACATTGGCTAGCAGGCACCTGGCCGGTGTCAGCAGGATGGAAGGGACCCGCTGGCCAGGCAGGGCCTCCTCCAGAGCCCTCCCCAGTGGCTCACAGACAAATGGGGGCAGCTCTTGTTCTTGGCTGAGCTTCCCCTTCTGGGTCTTATTATGTTCCAGTGCTGGGTTTGGTTCTCTCCAATTCTTTCCCCAGTCCCGTAGGGCTGCTTGGGACTTGCAAATCCAGCATTCTGACTTCTCGCTAACCACAAGCAGTGTCCTTACGGGGGTGTTTTTTTCCTGGTCTAAAGAGTCTCTCTGAAGCCTATCACATTTTAAAACCACAGTGTACTTCCAGCTGGGCTTGTTTGAATATGGTAGACCCTCCACTGAGGCCAGGACTCGGGAAACCACACACTGGGACAGCCTCAAGGGAAAGGGAAAGGAGGGTCTTGGAAACAAGACCTAGGGCAGTGTGGGGTGGTGGGTGAGGCTCAGGCAGAGACACCTGCTCCCATTGTTGTGGGGACTTGGCAGGGGCCCATTTCCTTATCTCTAGAACGCTATAAACATGGTGTCTGCCTCTACGGGTCACGTAGGACTGCATAAGGTGTGTGTGTAACACGTTCAGCTTGTGAAACAGGGTAAGCCCTTCAAGTTTGCTGTTATAATTGAGTGTGGTTCTTTGATTTCCATTGTGGCATTGGTTCCTAGCGTTTCAGAGCTGGATGTAGTTCAGAACCCTACATCTGCAGTGAAGGAAACCGACATTCACGGAAGGGAAGAGTTGTACAAGAGCACAAGGGCAGAGGGGCGGAGCAGAACCCAGGTGTGCTGGGGTCCAGGCCAGAGTGGTGGTTGTTTTTCCCCACCCACTACTGGCATTTTGGACATGAGGTGTTCAGATGGTGGGGACCGCACCGCCATTGGCAGGTGGGCGTCAGAAGGGTGTCTCCCTGACTTTGTCACTGCTGCTGTCTGTTCACCCAAGACACCCTTACTGCCGAGCTGTAAAAGGGGAGTCTGGACCCCAGGGATTCTCTTTGCTCTGTTCTACATCTTGTGCTCCCTGTGTGAATGGCACCAAATGATTAATTGTGTTCAGGGAATTTTAAGTGAACCAGGATGTCTTATAAGGTCAGGAAATAGGAGCTCAGGCATGTTAAGTGTCTTGCTCAAAGTCACACAGCAATTGGATAAAGAATCCTGCTTCTCATACTGGGGTCTCCCCTCCCCTCTCCACCTCTCTACCTCACTGCCCATCTGAGTCTGGCACATGCCCCTAGGCTGGATTGACCCTTGGAGGGCTCTGGTCCCTGGGCAGAGGTCAGATCTGGCTCCATCGACAATGTCGTTGGCTTGGCCTTTGGTGGCGGGTTTGAGTTCCTTCTCAAGAGCTGGGACAGGCACAGCTAGAGGTGATGCCAGACAAGTGGGCCGAGTTTCAGTAGGCCACAGCCTCAGTGGTAAGTCAGAGTTTTAAACAGAAATGGAACCCAGGGGCCAGTTTCCTGGTGTGGGCCAACCCACTGGGAGTGGCAGCAGGGGGAAAGATGGGTAGGCCTGGATCCTGTCCATTATCCACATAGATCCATCAGCACGGTGACTCCATACTTGACAGAAGGTGAGGCCAATGATGGCCTCCACACTTCACTAGGATTGACTTTGGGCTGGGGAGCTTCTGGGTTACAGCCATGGCAATTCCCAAGGGTGTGGTAGGGAAGGTGGGACCTGATGGGGTGGTCTATGGCTTCAAATACAAGCTATTTCCAAGCCTTAGATGTCTGGGTTGTAGTGTTGGGGGACATTCCAGGCCTATGTGCCTGACCTCATCTGAGACCCTATTTCTGGGTGCTGTTGGAAAACATTCACTTGCTTTGCCACTGAACATCTCTTGGGCCGAGAGCTGCCGCCATGGCCACCATTCTCTTATGGGCCCTTAGAGAGGAATCTGGGGACCATCAGGGCCAGACCCCAGGCTCAGTCACTGTTCCTGGGGATTGGTACTGCCGTTCAACTGAGATGTCTGGCTCTCTCAGCTCAGCCAGGAAGAGTATCAGTGTTCCCCGGTGCTCTCCTGGAAGGGAAGTTAGACGAGCCTTCATTCCCACTTTACAGATGAGGGAAGGAGGAAGTAGAGAAATCATACAGCTGGCCTTTGGCCAACAGGGGACAGGAACTAAATGTCCCAATTCCTAATCAAGAGCATCTGCAACTACACACCTTTCTCTTCCAGTGAGAGGTCCCCCAATGTTGCCCCGTTTCACTACATTCTTAGAGTCAGAATGTTCTTTGGGGTCTCAACTCTTCATGATGGTCTACACATTTCTCCCTCTTCCCAAGCAAACCCTCCAGCCTCATGGTAGGCACAGCTGGTTCACCTGTAGCTACACAGAATGAGCCATGATTCTTCTGTGCTCCAGACTCTGCCTTCAGCGCTTTGCGCATCTCCTTTCCTCTGTGTAGTGTGCCTTTTTATCCTATATCCTTCATCTGGCTTACTCCTGTTCGTCCCCCAGCCCTCAGCTAGACCCAGTGTGCCCTCCCGGAAGCTCTGTGTCCCTCACTTGTTGAGGCTGTTGAGGTAGGTGCCCTCCTGAAGAGCCTCTGTTGGAGTGAGAGTCAATGGCCCAGCACAAGACTGGAGGTGGGTGCGGAAATGGGAGAAGTAGGAAGAACCCACCAGACCATGACAGCCCTTTGGACTTGAATCGGACATCGGCAAAAAGGAGGAGTGGCTCCTTCCTTCTTGGTGGGTGGGTGATCAGGGGTGGATATGCCAAGGACAGGTGTGGTATAGACCAATTCTTTGACCTCAGTGCCCCAGTGAACTCCAGTCTCTGCTCTGATGCCCCTCAAGTAGAGCCTTTAAAAGGCTTTGTGGGGGCGCCTGGGTGGCTCAGTGGGTTAGGCCTCTGCCTTCAACTCAGGTCACGATCTCAGGGTCCTGGGATCGAGCCCCGCGTCTGGCTCTCTGCCCAGCAGGGAGCCTGCTTCCTCCTCTCTCTCTGCCTGCCTCTCTGCTTACTTGTGATCTCTGTCTGTCAAATAAATAAATAAATAAAAGTCTATAACTTAAAAAAAATAAAATAAAAGGCTTTGTGAACTTTAAAGTGGTGATTTTATTTAATTTCAACAAGGTTGGAGCTGCAATTAGATCTGTCCAGAAAATTAACTCCAATTTACCAGTTTACAACTAGTAATTAATTACTAAAGTCTCTTCAGTGAGCCTTGGGAAGGAAAGTTGTTCCTCCAAGAATGGAGCTTTGTTCTGAAGGCTTGGAGACATAGCTACCTTTGGGACCTTGTTTTCCCTGTGACCCACTCTGGCTCTGGCTCGTGTCCAGGTTGCTGGTGACTTTGGGCAAATTCTTCAACCTGTCCAGCTCTTGGTTTTCTTTCCTGGGTGAGAGGAGTAGTTCTTGTCTCATTGAGTTCCTAAGAACCAATGATCAGGAGAAACAAGACTCATGCGTTGGGACGCACCCCCTTCTCCTTTTGCTGGGCTGCCTCACTGTTCCTGGGGGCAGTCAAAAAGCATTCTCCTGCTTTACCATCGAGCATCTCCTGGGGCTGGAACTGGTGCTGTGGTCATCATTTTCTTATGGATCCTTGGAGAGGAATCCAGAAAGAGTCTGGGCCGGGCTCTGAGCTCAGTCATTTCTGGGTGTTGCTGCTGCTTTGTTTTGTGGATAATCTGATTTCTCAACTGAGCCATGAAGTGCCAAGTTTCCCTAAACCTACATTCAAAGATATTGGTAGTTTTTCCAGAAGCCTACATCTAGGGGCAGTTTTGCTTCACATTTGAGGACTTCTGAGTTTTCTATGATCTAGAGCAGTAAATCTCCCCCTTGAAAGAACACTAAGATCAGCTTTCCCACCATGAATGTTGAAATACGGATTGCCATGTAAGGGACTGGACAAGGTTGGCCTTTTCAAAAGGTGGGTCGAAAAGTGGGTCAAAAAGTGGGTCAGTGAGGTGTCTCAGAAAAATGAACCTTGACCCTTGCCTCAAACAACATCTCCAAATCCATTCTAGCTGGATCATAGAGTTAAATATAAGAGTAGAATCACATCACCTATGGAAGGTGCATCTTCATGGCTTTGGGGTAGGCAAAAACTAGGTAAGTTTCAAAAAACACTTGCCACAAAGAAAAGGATGTACGAATTAGGGTTCACTAAAATTAAGAGGTTCTGATCATCAAGAGACATGAATGAAGGAAGCAAAAATGCAAACCAGAGAGTGAGGAGAAACATATGTTATAAATATATCCCCAAAGACTCATACAATGAATATTTATTGAATGATAAATCTATTCAAAGACACTTGTACCCCAATTTTAAAAAAAGATTTTATTTATTTATTTGAGAGAGTGCATGCACAGGAGTGGGGGTGGGGGGAAGAGGGAGAGGAAAAAGCAGACTCCCCAATGAGCAAGGAGCTTGAGGTGGGGCTCGATCCCGGAGCCCTGAGATCATGAGC
>RCUC01111246.1:0-27614 GCA_003697995.1 Taxidea taxus jeffersonii
CTGCGGGGGCCGCGGGGGGCTGCGGGGACCGCGGGGGCTGCGGGGACTGCGGGGGCCGCGGGGGCCGCGGGGGGCTGCGGGGACCGCGGGGGCTGCGGGGGGCTGCGGGGACTGCGGGGTCGCGGCCGCGCCGCGCATTCTGGGGTCGCGGCCGTGCCGCAGGAGGCGAAGCCGACCCGCGCCCTCGGGCCGTCTGTCTCCCCAGACGGAGAATGGCGTGCTGCTGCCCTCCCTGCAGTCCGCCCTGCCGTTCCTGGACCTGCATGGGACGCCGCGGCTGGAGTTCCACCAGTCGGTGTTCGACGAGCTGCGGGACAAGCTGCTGGAGCGCGTGTCGGCCATCGCCTCGGAGGGCAAGGCCGAGGAGAGGTGGGTGGGCTGGTGAGACACGCAGCCCTCCTCCGGGCCAGGCGTGGCACTGACCGCTGGGCCGCTGGAGACCCGTCCCTGACCTGTGAGCTGCCTGGGGCTTGGAGGCAGCTGCTGTGCTCAGAAAGGGAGTCTTTGCAGGTACAAGAAACTGGAGGACCTCCTGGAAAAGAGCTTTTCCCTGGTGAAGATGCCGTCCTTGCAGCCAGTGGTGATGTGCGTCATGAAACACTTGCCCAAGGTAAACACCACAGGCCAGCAAGCTCGGGGCTTGCTCTACCCAGCACCCTCTCCTGGCTCAGGGTGACAGCTTCGAGTTGGGGAGGTGTCCCGAGCCGCCCGCCCAGACCAGCGGCTCTGGGGCACGTTCTCCAAGCCAGGCAGAGATGGAGCTTGGGTTGTGGGACCCATGGTGGCTTGGCGAGAGCTGGCCGTCTGCCTCTGCCGGGGCCTGGGGTCCAGGCACAGGTGTCCCTGCTGGTGGGGCTGGGCTTGAGGTGGCCGCCGAGGCCTCCTGACCTATCTTGCGGGGTGGCCTGTGTGGCGTGTAGGTCCCAGAGAAGAAGCTGAAGCTGGTGACGGCTGACAAGGAGCTGTACCGGGCCTGCGCGGTGGAGGTGAAGCGGCAGATCTGGCAGGACAACCAGGCCCTGTTCGGGGACGAGGTCTCCCCACTGCTGAAGCAGTACATCCTGCAGAAGGAGAGCGCGCTCTTCAGCACCGAGCTCTCCGTCCTGCACAACTTCTTCAGCCCTTCCCCGAAGACGAGGCGCCAGGGCGAGGTGCGGCCGCGGCACCCTGACCACCCCCTTTCCCACTGCCGCGTGGGTTTCAGTTGTTCTGCGCCTGGGAAGGGCGGGCTTGTGTGTGTGGCTGGCCAGGGGCCTTGTGGTGCTGGGTCTCGTGCGGGTTTCTCTGCGGTATGCACTTGGTCCTTGGCGACTTGGCAAGCCTTCCCAGTGAAGTTCCTTGGTTCTTCTTTTGGCTCTAGGAGATTGTTTTGTTTTGGTTTTCAAGATTTTGTTTTTAAGTATTCTCTACGTCCAACGTGGGGCTTAAACTCACAATCTCAAGATCAAGAGTGACCTACTTTCCTGACTGACCCTGCCAGACGTTTCTCTTTTTTTTTTAAAGATTTTTATGTGTTTGTTAGAGAGTATGAGCAGTTGAGAGGAGCGGAGGGAGAGAGAGAAGCAGGCTGCCTACTGAGCAGGGGGCCTGATGTGAGGCCTGATGACAGGACTCTGGGATCCTGACCTGTGCTGAAGGCAGATGCTTAACCACTGAGCCCCCCAGGGGCCCCTCTTTTATTCCGTTTTTTTGTCTGACTCACTCATTACTTTGGCAAATATTTCTTGAGTCCTGACTTCCTGCTGTAGGTGCCTGTACCCTTCACTGACCTGAGAGGTCTCAGTGTCTGCCCCAGTGAATGTCACATGCTGGTCATCTAGAGCTCAAGGGGTGGCCAAGGGCTATGGAGACATGAGGCCACAGAACAAGGCGAAGCAGGGCTGGGGGGTAAGCACGGGCTTTGAAGGGGAGCACGCTGACCATCGGGAATGACACGGCTTACGTGGCTGGAGCTGAGAGCACATGATGAGTAGATGGGGGAGGTGGTGAGCTCGGGAGGGCTGGAGGCCACCATGGAGACTTCGGCTTTTCCCAGCACACTGGGGGTCACAGAAGTTGCCTGAGCTGCTCCAGCGTGACAGTGCACAGAGGAGGGAGGTGATGGTGAGCCACCAGATTCTGGTTGTGTGGTGCCGTGTGTTTTGTTGGCCCTTTGCTTTCTTGCCAAGGACTGTGGGCTGGTGTGAAGTGGGATCTGATCTAACACCTCCTGCCAGTCTGGCCAGTGGTGGCAGTACTGCTTCCTAGCTATGGTCTCTTGCCTCTTCCTCACATTCCCCTCCAAGTCAGTGTCCCCAGGTGGTGGGGGGGCTGGGTCTTTCTGGCTGTGTGGCCTGTACTCACTGCAAGGGGAGAGGGTATCGCCCACAGCCCTCAGGGTGTGGCTCAGCCACTGGGGCCATGGCTCTGGGCCTAGCTGGCCTGCCCACCAGTAGCCCGAGTCTCACCACTCTTGTTCGCCGGCAGGCCAGGCCTGGGCTGCTGTTGCCTGCTGAAGAGACCTTGCCTGGGGCCCCCGAGGTTGCCTGTCCCGCACTCGCCGTCTCGGCTGTCCCTGCTCGTCTCTGCACTCAGTGTGTCCAGTCTGGTGGCTCTCAGGGTGCCGTGATGCCTGTTACCCCAGGTTGTTCTCTGCGTTCTTCTCAGTGTTAGAGCCAGAGGCCCAGCCCCCATTCAGGAGCAGTGAGCCATGCTCCCTCCTGCTGGCTGCGGTGGTGCGGCAGGAACCTTCTGCGTGGGGCATGGGGTGTGGGCTGTGGAAGTGGGTGGTCCCTACCCGAGGAACAGGCCAGGTGCTGGACGTGGGACCAGCCACAGGTCCCACAGGTCCCACAGGCGGCCTGTGGGCCGCCACAGGGCGTCGTGCTTTGGGACAATGCAGGGAGCCACGTGGCCCAGGTTGGGCTTCCCTGGGCCCTGCGGCCAGCGTCCCTCCCCCCGGGCCTGTGTCTCCCTGGGCCTGACCAGGCAGGCAGGCAGCAGATCTCCTGGGCGGCTCTGAGGAGTCTGGGGTCACAGGTCGATGGCTTTTCAGGGAAGCTAGGATCTGATGTGGGCTTTGTCTCCTTAAACACCAGAAGTGGCACCTGCTGACGCAGAGCCGGCATCTTGTCAGAGAGGAGGCTCCGGGTGCTAGAAAGGGGCCGTGCTGCCGGGGGCTGTCAGTGACACTGTGGTGCGGGCCCCCACCAGGTGGTGCAGAAACTGACGCAGATGGTAGGCAAGAGTGTGAAGCTGTACGACATGGTGCTGCAGTTCCTGCGGACCCTGTTCTTGCGGACGCGCAACGTGCACTACTGTACCCTGCGGGCTGAGCTGCTCATGTCCCTGCATGAGCTGGACGTTGGGGACATCTGCTCTGTGGACCCCTGCCACAAGGTGCTGGCCTCGCCGGCCCCTCCCCCCTCCCTCTGTCTCTTCCCTGTCCACACCCCACCCCCAGCGGCCCTTCTGTGTCAGGCCTGGTCCCCCTCGGGACTGGATTCCAGGGTGGGGGGCCTTTTTCGGCCCTTACGTCAGAGCCGCCTGCCCTGACTTCCCTTGTGTGCCTGCTCCGTGTCTTCCTCTGCTCCAGCTGGGACTGACCCTGCGGCCCCTCCTGGACGCTTGCTCTGGCTTCTTTTGGGGTTTCCCTGGCTACTGGCCCTCCCCTGCTCTAGAGCCCTCCAGGGGTGGGGCTTCCTGTGCTGCCCTTGTCCCCAGTGTGGGTGCTGTGCGGCCTGGGACAGTGCCACCTCTTGCGGGTTGTGTGATGTCAGCATGTGAGACTGTAGCACCTACCCCCACAAGGTGGGCCAGGGAGGCCCCTTGAGAACAGAGCACGCACACCATCTCCTCCATGCACCGCCTGGCCCGCCGGGCATGTGGGACCTCCGGCCTCTGCCTTTCCACTGACCTAGGCCTGGACCACATGAGGCAGTGAGTCCTGCTGTCCGTGAGACGTGGGTACCGGCCGTGGTCTCTGACGGCATCCTGACCGTGCTTCCTCCCTGCAGTTTACCTGGTGCCTGGACGCCTGCATCCGTGAGCGCTTTGTGGACAGCAAGAGGGCCCGGGAGCTGCAGGGGTTTCTGGACGGAGTGAAGAAGGGGCAGGAGCAAGTCCTGGGGTAAGGGTGAACTTTGTACAGGTGTTCTCGGCCCCCGAAGTCCTGTCCACAAGTGTCCGGATGAGCAGGCTCTGTCTGCAGTTTATTCTGATGCATCTTGGAACTACTGGGTGCTTGTGTGCACCGCTGAGGCCCAGCTGCTGTGGCTGAGGCTCTCGGAGTCTCGGGGAAGCCTGGGCCTGGGCTGGGGCACAGGTGTCTGCAGTCATGGGGGCCTGCGTGTGACAGAGGGCACAGCCCCATCCCAGGGGCCTGCTGTGCTGGTGGGATCTGGCTCTCAGCACTGTCTTCTCTCTCTCTGTCTCTGGGGGTCCTGCCTGTGCTTATAGAATCGGGGTCAGGTTTTCAGAACCAAAACGGTAGTTTAATTTAAAAACAAACCTTTTTTGATTCTTTGGTGTTTTTTTAGTAAGTTAGAGATGAGTTATGAATGGCAAAGTTGTTTCGGGAAGGGATCCAGAGCAGGTAGACAGGTTTGCTCTGTGTGGAGGGGCCCTTTTCCCCAGCCTGTGGCCAGGCAACGGAAGCACAATGTGCCCGTCCTCGCAGGGACCTGTCTATGATCCTGTGTGACCCCTTTGCCATCAACACGCTGTCGCTGAGCACTGTCCGCCACCTGCAGGAGCTGGTCGGCCAGGAGACGCTGCCCAGGGTGAGCATGCCAGGCCAGCTCCCCGCTGCCTCTGGGTAGGGGTGTGGGCGTGGACTGCTGCTGGTCAGGTCTGCATGTGCTCCTCCTGGTGGCTGGTAGGCCTGTGGAGCCTGGGAGCAAAGTGGATGGTTGTGGCTGTGCCATGAGGACCCTGTGGCAATGAGGGATGTCAGCAGGGGTGGGAGGACCCACCGAGCATGTGTTGAGGCCTTTGCTTCCCCACAGGACAGCCCAGATCTCCTCCTGCTGCTCAGGCTGCTGGCCCTGGGCCAGGGGGCATGGGACATGATCGACAGCCAGGTCTTCAAGGAGCCCAAGATGGTAACAGTACTGGGGTGGGATTGTGTCCGTGACCTTTGTGAGAGGATCTGTGGGGCTGAGGAGGATCAACAAGGTGGGGTACTTGGGAGGTAGGCAGGAGGATCGGGCCTTTAGGTAGACATCCAGAAAACACTGTCGTGAGGTGGGTGGGCAAGGGCTGGGGTACAGGGCAGGACAAAAGCGGGCTGTGCTGGACGGGTTTGGGGTCTTCTCCTGGCCTAGGAGGTGGAGCTCATCACCAGGTTTCTGCCCATGCTCATGTCCTTCGTGGTGGACGACCATACTTTCAATGTGGATCAGAAGCTCCCGGCTGAGGAGAAGGCCCCAGTCTCGTACCCAAACACGCTTCCCGAGAGTTTTACCAAGTACGGGCTCAGGGGGCGTGGGCGGGGTGCCTCGCCCTCGGGCTCCCTGCGGAAGGCCTTGCCGTGCGAGTGGCTCTGGGCTGACCGTTCTCGCCGGCGCAGGTTCCTGCAGGAGCAGCGCATGGCCTGTGAGGTGGGACTCTACTACGTGCTGCACGTCACCAAGCAGAGGAACAAGAATGCACTGCTCCGCCTGCTGCCGGGGCTTGGTGAGTGTGCAGACGCCCCACCTCGGTGCGGCCCTGGTCTTCCAGAAGTCGTTCTGGTACAAGGGCGAGCCCAACCTGGTAGACTCAGACACCGCTTGCCATGGTCGCCGTTGCTGGAGGGACCTTTTCTGCTGTGGTTCATCCCAGCTGGCGAGGGAGGGGGCGTCCCTCTAGTCCTTGCGACCGTGGAGAGGGCCCACCCCAGATGGTCTCGGGCCACGGGCGCTGTGGGGTGGGTGGCTTCTTGGTAGGAAGAAGAGGGAAGGGCCTGAGTGGACCCCTCTGGGAGTAAGCTGCAGGCCAAGCCAGGGAGCGGGGGTTCAGGAGCACCCGGCCTGCCCACTGCTGGCCGCCGGCTCGTCTGGGGTGTTGAGGCTGCTTTGGAGAGATGTCGCCTGTCCCTTGCTAAGCGTGTTTCTGGGTCATTGACAGGTCTGAGGATGGTGCGTGTGTCACGTTTCCCATGTTCAGTTTGCGAAGGAAGCTGTTTGGTCTTAATTTATATCCAGCTTCCATCTGAGTGAGCAGCACGAACATGTTTTCTTAGCAGAGGCCAGAGGATGAAGTGAGTCTCCCAGGGCTTCAGTCGAGCTACGGGCAGGGCTGGCTCCTTCTGGAGGTTCCAGGGAGAACCCCTGTCCTTGTCGCCAGCTGCTAGGGCCTGCCCACACCTGAGTTACTGGTTGGGTCTTGCAGGTCCCCCTCCCAGTGGCTCTCACCCCGTGTCCCTCTGACCCTGGCCTCCTTCGTGCAGCAGAGTGCCCCTGGGTGGTGTCAGGCCCGTCCTGGGCCTTCTGACCACATGAGGGAGTGCTCTCAGCACTTCTGGATCAGAGCGGGGACACGTCTTGGGCTGTTCTCCTCCTGGCCACAGAGGCTGGGGCTTTTGAGTATGTTTCTGGAAGCTTCTAAGAGTGCAGGTGCAAATAGTTTGCATTTCTCATTTCTATTTATTTCAGTACTTTTGTTTCTGTTGTCTTACGACGTGGGCTAGACGCAGGGGTGTTCTGCCTGCCTCAGGAGCTCCTGCGTCTCCCAGACCCCCACTGCTGCCCAGTGGGCGGGGATGCAGGCCTTTCCTTATTCCTTTGTGTCATTAGTGGGTGTTAGAATGGATGTCAATTTAAAAATTCTGTTGTTGTTTTTTTTCCTAGTTTTTTCTTTTTTTAAAAAAAAAGACTTGGTCAGAGAGAGCAAGCAGGAGCAGGGAGAACAGCAGGCAGAGGGAGAAGTAGGCTCCCCACCGAGCAGGGAGCCTGACATGGGACTCGATCCCAGGATCCCGGGACACGACCTGAGCCGAAGGCAGACACTCAACCGACTGAGCCACCCAGGCTCCTCTGTTTTTTAGCTTTTTATTGTGAGGATTTTTGATGAAATCACAGAGCACCGCATGGTGAAGCCCAGTGCCTGTCACCTGCCTGCGTGGGGGCCGTGGGGACGGTCTGGACGTAAACCTAGACTCGGCAGTGTGGCAGCCGTGAGGGACCTAGCAGGTGTCTCTACAGAAGGCGGTGCCGTCAGAAACCACGATGCGGCCGTGGTCATACGTGGGCCCAGGTCCTGGCGCTGCTCGTGATTGCCCAACTGCCCCATCATGTTCTTCTGTGGGTAGTTTGTATCACTTCCGACTCTTCGTGTTTCCTTGTTACCTCTCGGGGGTCGCACCATCTGTAGGCTGCTGTGGGATTTGTTGGGACTTGGTGGGCAGTGTCCCCTGTTGCTGTGACTGTGGACCTGCCAGGGTGTCCTCTGCTCAGACGCGGGGCAGGAGGCCCCCCCGGCTGTGTCTGACAGCACCTGGGTCCGCTCCCGCTTTGGGTGCCGCTGGCGTGGCTCCGTCAGCCCTGAGGGCCCTGGCGGTGTTTCTCGAGCAACTGGTGCAGCACTTGTGTCCGTGCCTGTGGCCTGCTGCCCTCCGGCTGCGGCTCTGACCCGGGCGGCTCTGCGCGCAGGCGCTCGGCTCCCTGGTAGTCACTTCCGCTGTTTCTAGTAAGTTTTGGAGTCCGTGGCTTCAAAGTGTGAAGTCACTTTCTGTTGTCGTCTTTGTGTCAGAACCGGGCTGTTAGCCGTCAGGTCGAGCTCGTGGGCTGGGCCGTGGCGCTTGCCTGGGTTCTTCTCTGTTCAGTTTCTCTTTCCTTGCAGTCCCTTGGCCAAGGGTCACAGCCACTGGTGATGGGCTCCCCCCTGTCCAGTCCGGTCCTCGCACTGTAGCCTGCTTCACCACCTAGGCTGGGGCCCTTGGCCGCCCCTGGCCACCTGGCCTGTGCCGGGCCCCAGGTTCTGGCTTGCAGGCACACCAGGCCCACGGCCTCAGGCCCCTCCAGGGGTGGGGCTGACCGGGGGGGGCGGGGCTGACCCAGGCTGTGCTTGCAGTGGAGACCTTCGGTGACCTGGCCTTTGGTGACATCTTCCTGCACCTGCTGATGGGGAACCTGGCGCTGCTGGCCGATGAGTTCGCTCTGGAGGACTTCTGCAGGAGCCTCTTCGATGGCTTCCTCCTCACAGCCTCGCCCAGGTGCCCGCCCCCGCCCCCGCCCCTGTCTGCACTGCCCTGGGTGGTGTGGGGGGGGGACGGCAGCTGGGGGGGGTGGGCGGGGCGGGGCTCTGGGTCACTGCAGCGCGCCCCCCCCCACCCAGGAAGGAGAGCGTGCAGCGACATGTCCTGCGGCTCCTCCTCCACCTGCACCACCGGGTGGCTCCGTCCAAGCTGGAAGCCCTGCGCAAGGCCCTGGAGCCCACAGGCCAGGTGCGTGCCCCAGCCCTCGCCTCGCGCGCCTGTCCCCCCGTGGTGGTGTCCCTAGTGACCCTGGGGCCTACCGCACATCCGCATGCTTTCCCCCACAGAGCGGAGAGGCGGTAAAGGAGCTTTACTCTCAGCTGGGGGAGAAGCTGGAGCACCGGAAGCCCAGCCCAGCCCAGGCCACAGAGACGCAGGCCCTGGAGCTGCCCCTCCCTGCTGTGTCCGGCCCGGCTGGGCTCGGAGGCTTCCCGGGGGCCGCTCCGGACCGGGCAGGGCCGCTGGCAGGTCTGTGACGTTGGCTGGCCAGTAGGTGTTCCCCTGGACTCAGAGCGTCGGGGACCCCGTCTCTCCTGAAGGCAGATTGGCTGCCCGTGGGGCTTGGCTGGCTGGAGCCGAGCACTCCCCGCCCTTGGACGGCCCGTGCGGGCACCCTTCTGCTGGGCCTCAGCCCCACCCTGACCTGGATCCTGGGACCTGTGTTTGCTCTTCGGAGGCCCCTGTCTGCTTCCCTGGAGGACGGCACCTGGTGTGATGGGCCCAACTGGCCCCTTGAAGTCACTCCCAGGCTGTGGGGAGCTGCCGGCATGTTCCTGCCTCATGGTGTGAGTTTCCGCTTCTATAGGGAAGACAGACTGGCTATAGTTGGGATTAGGAAAAAGCTACCTTTTTTCCATGGGGAGAGGGCAGGAGGACCCAGGCCTGAGGGAAGGGGCGGGCCCAGATCAGCCAGATCGTGTGCTTTGCTGGGTGCCAGCATCTGCGGGTGGAGCCGGCTGCTCTGCGAGCGCCCGAGTGTCTCACGGGATGGTCTGGCTGATCCATGGCCCCACAGGCAGGGAATCGGCCGGCAGCACCCTGTGTAGCAGGTGTCGCTGAGGAACGGCTGCCTCAGTTTACCCCTGGAGCGGTGTGCTCCTGGCTCAGCCGCACCGTCTTGGTCACGTGTGAGCTGTTGTGCGCAGCGAGACTTCGCGTGTGGAAATAAAAGGCGTTTGGGTAAACGCAGTGGTTGAGCTGTTGCTGGGCGCGCCCGAGGGTTGGATGTGGGGCGGGCGGGCAACTTCAGGGCCTGTCTGCCTCTGTAGGCCACAGTCTGGATGCCCGTGCCTGTCCCTGGGAGGAGGGACATCCTTAGGGAGGACACGTCTGTGGGTGGAGGTGATGGGGGGTGGTCCTCTTCCAGCTGCTTCCATTTTCCCTAGACAGCAAGAGAGCCAGGCAGGACCTCACTCTGCCACACCCGTGCTAGGATCATGGGACAGGGGCAGGGCCTGGACAATGTCCTTCACCCCTGGTCCCAGGAAGCCTGACAGCACCGCCACCTATGTGGTGGGTTAGGTGCCCAAGGCCCCAAGCACCCGCCCTTGTGCAGAAGAGGGCAGTGGTCCTGGGGAGCCAGGCCCCACGGCTGGAGAGGAGGATGTGGAGAAGCTGTGCTCCCTCCATGCGGTGACCCTGCCCGAGGGCACCGAACCAATGGGCAAACAGGAACTCCCATATCATGGACAGAATGAGAACTCCCAGGCCCAAGAGCCACGTTTCCCGGATGCTGGTCGTGCCCGCTGCTCGCAGTGAAGCGGAGGGGAGCTGTGGGGGCGGTGTGCTGGGCAGGGGGCATGTGTGGGCAAAGGGAGACCGAGGACGGATGGGGGGGCTGTGAGCATGAGGTTGGGGACCACAGCAGGACAGCCAAGGGATGCTGGACTGCCGGTGCCAGAGGGACACAGGGCCAGACTAGCCTGGGCTCTCTGTGGGTTGATGAACTCACTCTTCTTGGAGGGCGGCAGACAAGTGTGGGCCAAGGCGCGGTGCTTCCCTTGGTCAGAATGGGAAGCGCAGAGGGTCACTCAGGAAGGCCCATCTGTGCAGGGGAAGGAACCCCCACCTGCCTAAACTTTTTCTAAATTTGCTTCCTGGCCAGGATGCTGGCCTGTGCCTGCGGGTCTTCCCCCAGCTCTAAAATTTGTGTCCCAGTGTGCTAAACTGCCCTTGGGGGGGGTAGGAGGGAAAGGGAGATGGAGGGAATGGAGCCCCAGGCCCTGGAAGAGGAGAGGTGGGAGAGGAAGGAAAGGAGCTCTACTCTGGGAGCCCCAAGGTTGGGCCTGGGGAGGGGAAGAATGAGAGACTGGGGAGACCCCATTAGGCACATGGTCCCCTCTCCTCTTGCCCTGCTGCCCTCCCTGTGGGGGGTCAGGCGCAGGAGATGTACCTGGGGAAGTAGGAGTTCTGTGGAGGACAGGCTGACATGCAAGGGGTTTGTGGGATCCCCCACAGCTTTACCGGGTGACAAGGATGAGCCGGGAGGGGTTCAGGGCCAAGGAGGATAGGTGACCCGAGGGCGCAAGGACCTCGGCGGGGCCAGCCAGCCAGACCTCCCCCTCTGGCGCCTCCCTCCAGCCTAAGTCCCGCCCTCCTGCCACACCCCTGACTCACTTCCTTTGCCTATAAGCAGAAACCTCCCCAGCTTCCTCCGCCCGCTCCCCTGGGACCTGCAGGTGTTGCTCCCCCTCCAGGCCTGAGCTGGGGGGGTGCCAGACCCCTGACTCCTCTGGGACCGTCCCCGGGAACCTGGCGTTTTCTGTGTCCTGAGTTGCAGCCCCAGCATCTGGCCTGGGCAGGGGGCTGCCCTTGGTGGGCTGGGGGGCCAGCAGGAGCTTAACCTGACAGCTGCAGGTATGGGGAGGGTGGGGGACCAGGGGCAACTGTCCTGCCTTTCTTCAGCTCTTGTCTCCCTGGCGGCTCTTGCCCTCCTTCTCTGGCTCTTTTTGTCCATCTTTCCACCCC
Organism: Taxidea taxus jeffersonii; assembly: GCA_003697995.1. Taxonomy (NCBI): domain Eukaryota; kingdom Metazoa; phylum Chordata; class Mammalia; order Carnivora; family Mustelidae; genus Taxidea; species Taxidea taxus. Next base: position 11,183 of record RCUC01111246.1, read on the forward strand.
ACCCCACCCCACCAGTCTCTGGGGGGCTCCCTGCTGGCCATTCCATCAGTGTGTTCACTGGAGGGATGTTGGGAGGTTCCCAGTTTCGGGGAGTGAGGCCTGGGCGCATTCTCAACAGAAGTTCTGGCCAGATCCCCCCCTCCCCCTTCAAGCGTTTTTTAAGTGTGTAGGGGAGGTCTCTGGACTCTAGGGGCGCTTGGGCCTCTGCTTCTCTTGGTTCCCATTTGGGATTCAGAGGGCCCCTGGCGCCTGGCGGTCGGACCTGTGGGCGGGCAGCGGGGTCGCGCCTTGACCCTTCTTCACCCTAATCGGCGCCTAGCTGGCACCGACTTCTCCTCCAGGAAGCCGGCTGGCTTCCCGATAAGCGGCGCCCTCCCCCCTCCCCCCTCCGCCACTTCCTCAAGGCCCGAGGCTGTTTATGGGAGGACCCGCGAGATTTGCACTGGGGCCCCGCGGGGAGCCGCTTCCTGGTCAGCCGGGCGAGACCCAGGCTCTGCGAGGCCGGCAGCGGGACCGCCCCCGCTCAGCCCCGACCCCGCCGCGCTTCCCGGGGACCTCCCAGAGGGGTGAGGTCATTCTGGGGAAGGGAGGGTCCCAGTTGGCCGGGCGGAAGTCTGGAGACCCTCTCCGTCTTCCTGTTGCAGGGAGGGCGACCTGCATGCCGAGCGCCGCCCCTGCGCCATGGACGGCGGCCAGGCCAGTCTGGAGCCCGCGGCCGCGGGCCCCAGCGTCCCCGGCCCGAGCGTGATCGCGCCGCTGCGCGCCGTGGTCCGCCTGCGTCGCCGCGTGTGCCTCCTGCGCAAGCGGCGCCTCCTGCCGCCGGGCGCGGGGCCGGCCTCCGGGGCTGGAGCGGCCAGAGCCGGCTGCAGCTCGGGGGCGCCGCACGCTGACCGGGACCGGCCGCAGTTCTTCACCTTCGACGGCCCGGCGGAGCTGCCGTCCAGGACGCCGCGCAAGAGGCGCCGGCGCAGCCGCGTGGTGCTCTACCCGGAGCCCTCGCGCAAGTGCCGGCCTCACGCCGAGGGCCGGAGCCGCGCGCAGCGCTGCCTGGTGTTGCTGGTGGCCATCGTGGGCTTCCAGGTGCTCAACGCCATCGAGAACCTGGACGATAACGCGCAGCGCTACGACCTCGACGGGCTGGAGAAGGCGCTGCAGCGCGCCGTGTTCGGGCAGCCGGCTGCCGTGGGGCGCATCGTGGCGCTGCTGCGGGACTACCTGGCCACGCACGTGCACAGCCGCCCGCTGCTTCTGGCGCTGCACGGGCCCAGCGGCGTGGGCAAGAGCCACGTGGGCCGCCTGCTGGCGCGCCACTTCCGCGCGGTCCTCGAGGACGGCGCGCTCGTGCTGCAGTACCACGCGCGGCACCACTGCCCCGAGCCCCGGGCGGCGCAGGCCTGCCGCGAGCAGCTGGCGGGGCTCGTGGCCGACGTGGTGGCGCGGGCCGAGGTGGAGGAGAAGACCCCGCTCGTGGTGCTGGACGACGCCGAGCTGCTGCCGCCGGCGCTGCTGGACGAGCTGCGGAGCCTCCTGCAGCCGCAGCGAGCCCGCCACTTCCACAACGCGGTCTACGTGCTCCTCAGCAGCGCGGGCGGCGCCGACATCACGCGCTTCGTGCTGCGCAACGCGTCCGGCGCGAGGACCCGGCGCCCCGACGGGGACCCGGACGGGGCGGCCGCGCTGCGCGCCGAGGAGGAGCTGCGCGCCGGCCTGCGGGCGCTCCTGGTCCGCGCGCACCCGCTGTGGCAGGCCGCGGCCATCGTGCCCTTCCTGTTGCTGGACAAGCAGGACGTGGTCAGCTGCTTCCGCGAGGAGATGGCCGCGGAGGGCTTCTTCCCAGAGCAGGCCCGCGCCGAGCTCCTGGCGGCGCAGCTCAGCTACTACCGCGTCGCTGGCCGTGAGTTCGCGGTCACCGGCTGCAAGCAGGTGGTGGCCAAGGTCAACCTCTTGTAGCGCAGCCCTAAGGGACATGGGAATGGCGGTCGCCAGTGGGCCAACGGGACTCTCGGGTTAGGGGTGGCAGTAGGAGGAAGGGGACCCTGTGGATTTGCCTGAGGCCTCTAATAAACCTGTCTCCAGTCCCCCCTGCCCTCCCCCAGCCGCGTTCACCCGGGGACCTAGGGAGGCTGGCGGGGCTGGGCGGGTTCTGTGCCCCCCACTTCCAGTAACAGCCCCCCTCAGAGGCGCCTGCCTGCCACCTCCCGGTTCTTAATTCAGCCCACGTTTCTGAGCACCTGCCCGGTGCCCCTCGCCTCAGGCGACCGGGCATTCCCCTCTCCTTGCTCCGGAGGAGGCATGGCCTCAGAGAAAGTGCATGGCTCCCAGGGTCTCGTAGCTGGTCCCCTGCAGCTGGACGTGACCTCAGCTCTGTGGGATGCCTGCAGCCGCCTAGCCGTCCAGCGCACTCGCATACACTCCCGTCCAGCCCTGGCACACCTGCTCACCCCGAGGGCCCTGGTCACCACGTTGCTCCAGGACCAGCCAGGAGAACCCCGGGGGCCTCCCTGGATTTGTCCTGGACTCCAGGGCCCAGGAGCTGCTGGGAAGACGGGATGTGTGGGAGTCTCCGCGTGATGAGCTCACCCAGTGGAGTCCCCCAAGGTTCTGGACGGAGGGGAGAACTCTCTCTGGGTGACAGGGGCACAGAGTTCTCCGAGCCACCCTCCCTCCCCACCCCGGTCACCACGTTGCTCCAGGACGCCGAGCTGGGACGGGCTCAGGGTAGAGATCGCTTAGACCCTCCGCAGAGGGTTTCAGGTTTTCAGGCGCTGCGGGCGCCTTTTGTGCGTTTCTCCCGGAGGGCGGTGGTCGCGTCCCAGCGGCCCCCACCGGCTCTCCCTGGGGTGGCCGCGCATGTGGGCGGGGCGTGTCCTGGCGGAGCGCCGGGCCTGCGGGCGGGGGAGCGGGGACACGTGCGGCGAAAGCCAGCGGGGCACCTGGGGAGCAGAGGCGGAGCTCAGCAGACCCGGGCACCAGCACAGGCCGTTCCAGAGGCTCCCGCCCCGGGGGGAGAAGACCCGCCCAGTCGCGCGTCGTCGGTTCTCTCCCGGGGCTGTTGTCTGCGTCCCTGGGCCGAGGTGTGCCCGCAGGACAGGGAAGCTGCTGGTCCGGCCTCGCGGCCAGGGGGGCCCAGGCGGCAGGGGCGGAAGGCTCTGGGCTGATCCAGAGAAGTTTTGCGAACTCCTGGGCCCGGCATGGGTGCAGGGGGAGGGGAGGTGCTGGCGACATTTGGAATCTTTGACCCCCGGGGTGGGGGGAGGCATGGCTAGGTCTGTCCACCCCACCGCACTTGCTGGGCAGCTGGGGAAAGGAGCCGGTGTCCAGTTCCAAGGCTGCCGGCCCGGCCCCTACATCCAGGTGTGGGAGACAGGCGCAGCGTCCTGAGGCTTACACTCTCGTGGGACTTTGTCTTTGCCTTTTCATGCTCTTTTATATCTGGCTTTATTTTGATTTTTTGGTAGTGGTTCCCCTCAGGGTCCCATCTGTCTCCTTAATCGGTTGGCAGGTACACCCCAGGAAGGAGCACGTACACCCTCACTTGGGCAGCGAACCAATGGGCGGTGGAGTGAGGGCCGGACCACCCTCTCGGCCCTCAGGGCCCTCTCACCGAATACTTCAACTCTGCCCTTTTATCCAACCCCCCTTATCAGACATTATATTTAATTTTTATTGATTTTTAAATTGTATTTTATTGATGTATTTATAAACTAGTTCCCTCTTTTTCCGGGGCTCTGTAATTCCCATTCTGCTAGAAACCAGGTTCTCAGGTTCTCTCTGTGCCGATGGGACTATTTCCCGGCTGTGGGTCCGTTCGTGTTCCCTGGGCTGGGACAGCCGGCAGGACACCATGCTTGAAGAGTTACTTGGCTCTTCTTGGGCTTTTCCCCTCAGAACTTGATTTTGTCAATTTTTTTTCTTATTTTTTTTAAGCAGGGTTCCTACCCAACGAGGGGCTTGAACTCATGATCCTGAGATCAAGACCTGAGCTGAGATCAGGAGTCTGACGCTTAAGTGTCTGAGTCACCCAGATGCCCGTGATCTTGTCAAATTCTTTGGAGAACCTTTTCGAATTTTCACTGGAATCACGCTCATCCACGGGTCAGCGTGGGCATTGTGATGCCATCACCTCGCCATGTGGCCGACAAGGCCTGATTCACGTCTTTGGAAATACGTGTGTGGCGTTCCTCCAACAGATCTAGCTCACGTTTCTGAGATTTCGTCCTACAAACCATAGATTTGGTTGGTATTGTAAAGGGTTAATTTTCACAAAGCAAGCCCCCATCCCAGCCAGGAAGCAGGGCGCCCTGATCCCTGTCCGCCTGATCCCTGCCCACGTCCTTCATCCCTGAACCACCCAACTTCGCAACTGCGACCGCTCTGGCTTAGTTTTCATGCTGTAGCTTTCCTGTTTGCTTAATTAAAAAGCAAACAAACAGAAACAGAACAGCTTGGTAGAAGTAGCGTTCATATGACACAAAATTGGACCCCTCCAAGTGGGTGATTTAATGATTTTTCGTAAATGTGCCGAGTTGTGCAGATAATGCCACAAGTTAGGCTTAGGATCTCTCCACAACCCTAGAGAGCCCCATCCTGCTTATTCTCCGTGAACACCTGTTTCCGCCCCTTCCTCAGACAACTGCTCGCTCTGTCCCCTGAGGTCCGCCTTTTCTAAAAGGCGTTTCCTGTATGTGGACTGTTTTTAGCTTTGGTGTCTGGCCTCTTTCCCTTAGCATACGGCTTTTGAAGTTCACCCAAGTCATAGGGCTTGGCTTCCCGGGTGCTCTCCTTTCTGCCGCTGACGAGTGTGCCATTACGTGGACCAGACACATTCCGTGCACACTTGGGCTGCTTGCACTTGTTGGCTCTGATGAATAAGTCATGCAAGGAACATTTGATCCAAATTTCTTTGTACATACGTTTTCCTTTGTCGTGAATAAATACCAAAGAGTAGAATTGCTGAGTCACATGAACATTTTGCGTGATTTCTTAAAGAAACGGCCAAGCTGCTTTACAGTGTGATTATGCCATTTTGCACTCTGGCAGCAGTGTGTGGGGATGATGGCTTCTCCACATGCTCTCCGACGCTTGTTACTGACGGTCTCTTATGTGACAGCCGTGGGGGTCATACTGGTTTGACGTGGGTGGTTTCGGTCTGTGTTTTCTTAATAACTAACGGTCTTGAGCATGCCCATGTGCTGCTCAGACATTCGAGTTCTTCGGGTGGGTTAGCTGATCGCTGACTTGTGAGAGGTCTCTATGCATCCCGGCCGTACGTGTTTGATCAGATGCATGTTGCGTATGTTTTCGTCCAGTCTATAGGTTGTTCTTAATTTTCATAATTAAAAATGTGTTTTGAAGTGCAAAAGTGTTTAATTTTGATGAAGTCAAATGTACCCATTTTTTTTTTCTTTCATGGATCACGACTTGGATGTCTCTAAGAACTCCTTGCTTACTCCCAGACCATAAAACGTTTCCCTGCGCTTTATTCTAAATGGTTTTAAGGTTTTAACTCTTACATTTAGGTCTATGAACCATTTGGAACTAGTTTTTATGCATGGTGTGACATGAAGGTCGAAATCAATCTTGCTATGCGTGGGTGAAAGGTCTGTCCTTTCTCCATTAAATTGCCTGGATGCCCGCGCAGTTAGGGCCCACCAGAGCAGAGCGTCTGTGGGAGGTCTCTACACCGGAGGGCAAGCCATGGGGAAGGGCCAGCTGGGGCTCCGGCCTGAGCCGTGGAGGTGAAGTCGCAGTTGTGCTCCTAAGTCCTTTCCACGTTTTGAATCAGGCCCACCCACGTCAGCCCAGATTGTGTCCTTTACGTGTAGTCGGTTGGTTACGGACTTGAATCTCCACTACAAAATGCCTTCCCAGCAACGCCCAGATTAGGTTTCCATTGAGTAAGTAACCGAGCCACCACATAGAGCTGCACGATAACGCCTTTGTCCGAAATTCACTGGGCATGAAGATGAGGGTTTGTTTCTGGACTCTCGGTTACGTTCTCTTTCCGTGTGTCCATGCTTCTGCCGGAATCACGTTCTTTGATTTCTGTAACTTTACAGTTAGTTTCAAAATTGGAAAGTGTGAATCATTCAACTTTGTTCTTGGTTTTCAATATTGTTCTGGCTGTTCTGGGCCCTTTGCCTTTCTGTATACATTTTAAGATCAGATTGGCGATTTCTACGAAGAGAACAACAACAACAACCCAAACAAAAACCCAATTTCTGTGCATAGATGAAGATTGTGTTGACTCTAGAGACCCGTTGGGAGAGAACCACCATCTTAACAATACCGAGCTTTCTAGTCCCTGGACCTGGAGCTGCCCAGGCTCCCAAGTCTTCAGATTCCTTGGAGAGGAGGTGTGGAGCTCAGTGTGCAAGCCTCGCACTTCCTGTCTTAAGCGCATTCCGGAGTACTTTAGTCTGTCGATGCCATTGCACGTGGAATGTTCTGGTCACGTTCACGCTCTTCACTGATGGCCTATGAAAACAAAACAGAGGGGCGCCTGGGTGGCTCAGTGGATTAAGCCTCTGCCTTTGGCTCAGGTCTCAGGGTCCTGGGATCAAGCCCCGCATCGGGCTCTTTGCTCTGCGTGGGTCCTGCTTCCTCCTCTCTCTCTGCCTGCCTCTCTGCCCACTTGTGACCTCTGTCTGTCAGATAAATAAATAAAATCTTAAAAACAAAACAAAAAAGCCCAGAATCTTGTATATTAATCCTGAATCGTGTGACCCTGTGGGACTTATCATTCTTTTTTTGTTTTGTTTTCTCAGTTCAGGTTTTTTTGGGTGCTCAACATATGGAATCATGTTTCTGCAAATAAAGGCAGTTTACTTCCTTCCCAATCTCTATGCCTTTTATTTCTGTTTGTCACTGTACTCCCTGGAACTTCCTAGTACAATGTTGACCAGAAGTGGTATTCCTGTTCTTAGGGGCAAAGCATTAAGTCTCTTACCAGTAAGCAGGATGTTAGCTATAGGGCTTTCTGTCGTGTTCTTTGTCAGCGTGAGAAGGTTTCCTTCTACTCTTTGAGTGTTCCGAGTTTTATGAATGAGTGTTGGATCTTGTCAGATATGTTCACCTATTGAGGGGATCATGTGATTCATGTTCTTTAATTTCTCTCTTTCTCCCTTTCTTTCTGAGAGAGTATGTGTGCGCGTGTGGGGCTCCATCTCACAACCCTGAGATCATGACCTGCGCCAAAATCAAGAGTCGTACGCTTAACCAATATCACCCCTATTTTATTGACTTTCAGATGGTAAACCAACCTTGAATTCCAGGGATAAATCCCATTTGGTCATGGGGTGTAATCATTTTTATGTGTTGCTTGATTCATTTTGCTAATACTTTGTTCGGGACTTTTGCATCCGTATTTATGAGGGACACTGGTCTGAAGCTTTGTTTTCTTGTGATGTCTTTGTCTGGCTTCGTTTGGCACAGGATAGTTGTGCCAGTTTTCTGCTAATGCCATAACAAGTTGCTACAAACATAGTGACTTCAAACAACACAAGTTTATTATCTTAACAGCTCTTGAGGTCAGAAATCCAAATTGGAACAAAGGAGGCTAAAATGAAGGTATCAGCAAGGCTGCATTTCTTTCTGGAGGCTTTGGGAAAAGTTGGTCTGCTTGTTTTCTCCTGCTTCCAGAGGCTGCATTCCTTGGCTTCTCGTCGGCTTTCTGCATTCCCTAACCAGTAACACTGCATCTCTCTGACCTTTCACATCTCTTTCTGAACACAGCCAAGAATATTTCTTTGCTTTTAAGGACTCATTCGACTAGATTGGTCCCATCTGGATAATCCAGGATACTCTCCCCATCTCAGGGTCTGTATTCTTAATTAAATCTGCAAACTCTGCAAATCAGTTTTCATAATTTATGGCTTTCTAGGAATTTCTGGGAGTTTATCCAATTCACATAAATTGTCCAATTTTATTGGCATAAAGTTTTTCCAGTATCCCCTTATAGTCCTTGTGAAAAAGACTGTTTCAGTTTGTTTTTATGTTTCATCTAGTGTACCCTTCTACATGTACTCTCAGATTCTAGCCTTTCATTTTAGGTCTCTTTATAAGCTGATATACATCCAAATTCTGTCTTTTCCATGTCTGCAAAAACCGTTGTATGTCTGGTTTGTGTAACTTGACTACAATGAAGCTGTAGTTTACCTTGGGGCATATTGACAGTATTAAGTCTTCCAATCCATGAACATGGGATGTCTTTCCACTTATTTAGGTCTTCTTAATTTCTTTCAGCAGTGTTTTTTACATAGCAAATAAGTTCGGTGAGTTTTGAAGGATATGGAATTCTTGGTTGACAGTTCTTTCCTTTTGGCTCTTTAACAATGTCATACCACCACGGTCCACATGTCCACTGTGTCTGATAAGAAGGCAGTTGTCACTTCACTGTGTGTCCCAGCACAGAAGCCCTTCTTCTCTTGCTGCCTTCAGGTTTTCTCTTGTCTTTGACTCTCTCCATCTTCTCACGGCCAGGCCTAGGTGTGGATCTCACTGAGCTTCTTTGAGGTGTGGATAAATATTTTGCATCCAGTTTGGGAATTTGGGGTCATTATTTCCTCAGATATGTTTTTTCTGCTTCTTTTTCTTTTGCCTCTGCGTCTCCCATCATATGCGTTTTAAAATTCCTGATAATGTCTCATGGGCCTGTAAGGCTCTATTTTACTTCGTTCCTTTTTAGTTTCTTCAGAATGGATAATTTCTGTTGATCTGTTTTCAAAGTCAGTGACTATTTCTTATGGCTTTTCAAGTCTGCTGCTGATCCCTTGAGTGGATTAAAAAATATACTATTTTTAAAGATGCCTACTATATTGTTTCTTTTTTCTTTTTAAAATATTTTATTTATTTATTTATTTATTTATTTGACAGAGATCACAAGCAGGCAGAGAGGCAGGCAGAGAGAGAGGGGGAAGCAGGCTCCCCACTGAGCAGAGAGCCTGATGCGGGGTTCGATCCCAGGACCCTGGGATCATGACTTGAGCCGAAGGCAGAGGCTTTTACCCACTGAGCCACCCAGGTGCCCCTGGATCTCTGTTTTTATTAAAATAATCCAGAGTCCCTCAGGACCAAGTTGGATGACACATTTTGGGACCAAGTTGTAAAGGTAAGAGACTGATTTTGAGAGTGTCTTGAAGGTCGTTTCATTGACATCACTGGATTACAGGTTTCACTTCTTAAGATGCCCAAAATCAAGGAAGCACCGTCCTGTCCACATCTTGGTGTCCACTGTGTGCTGGACATTTTTTTCCCCCTAAGATTTATTTATTTATTTATTTGAGAGAGAGACAGGGAGGGAGAAGTAGAGAGAATCTCAAGCTGACTCCCCGCTGAGCTCTGACTCCACGACCCTGAGATCATGGCCTGAGCTAAAATCAAGAGCCGGATGCAAATATAAGTAAATAAATAAATAGATGCTTAACTGACTGAACCACCCAGGTGCCCTTTTGTGCTGGGGCTTTTGATAGCAAGCTGACAGCCTGAATTTCAGACCCATGGAGGGCAGGGGCCAACTGTCCCTCTTTAGCAGATCTCTGGTTTTTTTAAATGATTATTTATTTATTTGAGAGAGAGAGAGAGAGAGAGAGAGAGAGTACACAGAGGGTGAGGGAGAAGCAGGCTCCCTGATGAGCATGGATCCCAACGTAGGGCTCGATCCCATGACCCCGGGATCACGACCTGAGCCGAAGGCACTTAACCCACTGAGCCACCCAGGTGCCCCTGGATCTCTGTTTTTATTAATATTCTCCTTTACAAAACTATGCATAGTTAAAAGGTTTTTTAAAATGTTCTTTTATTAAGATTAGAATTCACATGCTGCACAGTTTACCCACTTAAGGCACAGAGTTCGATGGCTTTTAGTCTACTCACAAAGTTGTGCAACCATCACCACACTCTGATTTTAGAATGTTTTTATCTCAAAAACATTTTTTTTTCCCTGTGCCCATTAGGACTCACTCCCCATCCCTTCTACTCACCCCTCCACCCAGCCCAAGGCAGTTTGTTTAACTGGAATCATGCAATATTGGTCCTTTTGTGTCTGGCTTCTTTTACTTAGCATAATGTTTTCAAGGTCCATTTTCAAGGAAGTACCAGTGATTCATTCCTTTTTATGGCTGGACAATATTCCATTGCATGGATATCCTACATTGTGTTTGTATCTTCATTTTTTCCCCTACTTTTTGGCTATTTAAAAAAAAAGACTTTTGATTTATTTTAGAGAGAGAGAGAGACAGCATGTGAATGCAGGGGGAGGGCAGAGGGGCAGAATCTTCAAGCAGACTCTCCACTGAGCATGGAGCCCAACTCGGGGCTTGATTCCATGACCCTATGAGATCATGAACTGGAACCAAGAGTTGGACAGCGAGCTGACTGAGCAACCCTGGTGCCCTCTGTTTTTGGCTATTAGGATTAATGCTGCTGTGACCTTGTGCATACAGTTTCCTGTGCGGTCATGTGTTTTACTTTATCCTGGGTATACACTGAGGCTCCGAAAAGAGTGATACATCCTGGGTCTTGTGGCAACACCGCTTTTAACATTTTAAGTAAATGCCAAAGTATTTTCCAAAGCAGTCCTATTTTTTTCAAAATAACTTCCCTTTACTGACGTTCCCTATTTGATGAGTCATTTCCATCATACTTTCCTTTAACTCTTTTGGGGCGCCTGGGGGGCTCAGTTATTAAGTGTCTGCCTTTGGCTCAGGTCATGATCTCAAGGTCCTGGGATGGAGTCTCACATCAGGCTCAGTGGGGAGTCTGCTTCTCCCTCTGCCTCTGCCCCTCCCCCTTGCTTGCATGCCCGTGTGGGAAAGCTGCTGGTGCCCCACATGCTCCCCGACATTTGGTGTCACCGGTGGTTCTCACTGTGGTTTTTTTTTTTTTTTTTAGAAAAGTGGAGTTTTTTTTTTTTTTTTAATTTTATTTTTTATTTGACAGACAGAGATCACAAGTAGGCAGAGAGGCAGACAGAGAGAGGGGGAAGCAGGCTCACCGCTGAGCAGAGAGCCCGATGTGGGGCTCGATCCCAGGACCCTGGGATCAGGGCCCGAGCCGAAGGCAGAGGCATTAACCCACTGAGCCACCCAGGCGCCCCTCACTGTGGTTTTGACTCACATCTCCTGGGTGATTTGTGAAGTGCCGATTTGCTTCTCTTGCCCATTTTGAAGTGGGTTGTCTTTTTCTTACTGATTTGTAGAAGTCCTTTATAAATTCTGGGTGTGAACGTGTTGTTAATTGTGTGGGTGGCAAATATCCTCTCGTGCCCGGTAGGAGACGTCCCCTTCTCTCCTAACAGCATCCAATGAAGGATGTCGTGTGTGTATTGCTCTTCCCCTTTATGTTTCTTGCTTTTTTGGTGTTGTCTTTAAGAAAAGTGTCCTCACCCCCAGTGGCATGGGAGCTGCTGCGGCGGGAGCTGCTTGGGAAGTGAGCCTGCGGGAGAGGATTCAGTTCATGCACACGCGCACGCCTGCTGGAACTCTCAGTGGGATTGCAATGACTGTAGATGAGTTTGGGCGGGACGGACACATTCACCATACTGAGTTTCGCAGACCATGAATGTGATATAGTTCTCGTGTAATTTTGACGGTTGCAGATTTCTCCTAGCAACGTTCTGTAGTGTTCAGCTGGGAGGACTCACGCATCCTTCATTTTATGTTCTGTGATGTTATGGTAATGGTGTTATTTATTTATTTATTTATTTGTGATCGCATTTTTAAAGTGTTGTTTTCTGCATGTTAATGGATAGGACGCGGAAAGAGACTCGATGCAGTCTCCTAACTGCATCGCACGACTGGCCGCTCACAGATCTGTCCCTGCAAAGTGACAGCGAGGCAACTTCCTCTTCTCACCTCTGACAGAGGAGAGGCCTGGGGGTCTTGGGGGCACAGCCTTCGATGCCTTAAGACTAGAACGCTCTCCCGGGGAAGGCTGGCTCTCTGGACACTCTGCAGTCGGATTTTCAGTTCTTAGGGCTCAGCATCCAGGAGGAGGCATCAATTGTAACCCGCACTGGCAAGGCTGGGCCCGTGCGGCCGAGTGTGGGTGGCCAGTGCCTGCGATCGCCGGAGTCTCCTGGGACTCCTTGTGACGCCAGCGCCTTCACCAAGGACGAGAATTCTGTTGAATGGAACATCACCACTGAGAACTAACCTGTGTGTGGTGTAGTACCAGCCAGACATTTCTAGTGAAGAAAAAATAGGAAGGAAAAAAGAAAAAAAGACTAACACCCCCCAGAAGTTACTGAAACACGCTGGGCTTCAAAAGCATTATGCCAAGTGTCAGAAGCAACACCAGGAACGCCCACCCCACACGACCCTTTTATATGTGATTCTAGAACAGGCACAGCCGATCCATGGTGACAGAAATCCGAGCGGCGGTGATCTGGGCTCCAGCCGAGGAGGAATCGACTCGGAGTGGGGGCATGGCAGAGCCTCGTGGGCGTGAGGGAAGGATGCTGTGCCAGTAGTTACACACATGGAGACGGCGACCGGCCCTTTGCACACTCCAAATGGCTGCACTTTGTTGTGTGTAAATTATGCCGCAGTGAAGTTGCTGTTTCAGAATAAGGATAAACCTAACGATTTGCTTTCAGCTTAGAATAAAAGGAGAAGCCACCCACAGAAAGACACTGCAGGGAGCCTTGAGGAGTCATTTATTAACATGACCTTGAGAAGTCAAGGTGCTGCTTACTCATTACTTTCTTCCCCACAAGGGAGAGGGAGGCTGAGCCAAAGGGAACCGGGACTGGGCCTGTGGGCTGAAGGGCTAGTCACACCTGTGCACTGTCCTTTCTCTCCGATGCGGGCAGCAGAGGCTTCCTGAGGTCCTTCCAGAGCTTCCTGGGGTCCTTCCCGAGCCTCTGAGAGGGGTTTGCTGTCCTGCTGGCTACCCAAGCGTTGCGCTGTTTGCCGGCTCCATAGTGCGGCCTTTGCCTGGACAATAGGACCAGCGGGCACCCTTGACCTAACCTCACTAGACTCATCGGTACCCACGCCCCGTGTGCCCCGCACCCTGCCTCTCCCGGGCCCTCGGCGAGCCGTAGGCTGGGTCTGGCGGGGAGCGGAGATCCCGGTGCAGCCCAAGGCTGGTTCTCTCCGCGCTCAGGCACGCCCCTGTTCGCTTTCTGTCCCGCCCGTCGCTGGACAGGGTTAGTCCCTAGAAGGTCGTGCCACACAGACTTCCAAGCCTGCGGCGTGTGTGTTTGCAGCTGGGAAGGACAAGACACGGCACAAAGCACGGACAGTTCTGCCTGATGGTAGGAAGTGTTGGGGTTCCGAGCAAACGGTCAGGAAAGGGTTCCTGAGACGTGTTTGGTGCAGAAAGGTGTTTTTGTTGTTGTTTTAAGATTTTATTTGTTTATTTGTCAGAGAGCGAGAGAGAGAGCGAGCGAGCCCAAGCAGGGGGAGTGGCAGGCAGAGGGACAAGCAGCCTTGCTCACTGAGCAGGGAGCCTGATGTGGGACTCCATCCTAGGACCCTGGGATCGTGACCAGAGTGGAAGGCAGACGCTTCACCAATTGAGCCATCCAGGCGTCCCAGAGAAAGGTGGTTTTATTAAAGCACAGGGACAGGAACCACAGGCAAAAAGAGGTGCACCAGAGCCCTGCAGATGGCCCATTATATACTCTTAATTGGGAAGGGGGTGCGGACAGCACAAGCCTCCCAGGTATTTTGGAAGCAAGGTTTCCAGGATCCTGAGGGGACTAGCTATTGTTAGGAGAAGGTCATTTATTACTGTCTAGTAAACCCTCAGCCAGGAGACCCTTCAGATGTGTATCAGTGGACCATATGCTTGGGGGATGATTGCTAACACATATCCTTGGGGTTAGAGGTAAAGGAAGTTTCCAAAGGAATTTCTGTATGTTTAAAGGAGATTCACAGGATCCTGTGGGAGGCGGGGGTGTGTGTTAAAATTGCCTTTTGCCCTTAGCAAAGTGTCCACCTCGAAGGAGCTGAGCTCCCAGAGGAAGGTCACTCTGCCTGTCTCAAGGACTTGGCAATGAGCTGTAAATAGTAAGTGATATAGCAAACAAAGCAGAAGAAAAAGTTAAAATTCCTTACGGCCCATTGACAAGTCCTTGAAACAGGAGCGTGACCCTCCTCTAGGGACTCAACTGCCTCCACGGTAATACTTTGCTGAGGGCAAAAGGCAGTCCTAGCCTGACTCCCCCTGCCCCCTATCCTGTAAGTCTACTTTAAAGTATAAAAATTCCTTTGGAAACTTCCTTTATCTCTAAAACCCCCAACATACTTTTTTTTTTTTAATTTTATTTATTTATTTGACAGGCAGAGATCACAAGTAGGCAGAGAGGCAGGCAGAGAGAGAGGAGGAAGCAGGCTCCCTGCTGAGTAGAGAGCCCGATGCGGGGCTCGATCCCAGGACCCTGAGATCATGACCTGAGTTGAAGGCAGAGGCTTAACCCACTGAGCCACCCAGGTGCCCCCCAACATATGTTTTGTCACTCATCCCCCAAGCATGTGGCCCACCGATAGACATCTCCAGGGTCTCATGACTTAGTCTCATGACTGTTAGATGGTAATAAATGACCTTTTCTCAATAATAGCTAGCCCTCTCAATGTCCTGAAAATCTTGCTTCCAAAATCCCTTAGAGACTTATTCTACCCTCAACCCCCTCCCAACTTGAGAGTATATAACGGGCCAATCCTCATGACCCCATTACAGCTCTTTCTGCCCATGGGTCTTGTCCCCATGGTTGACAAAAATCACCCTTTTGCACCAAAGACGTCTCAAGAATTCTTTCTTGGCCGTAGGTTTTGAACCCTAACGTCTTTCCTACATCAGTAAGAAAGTATCATTTTTCTTTTGCCTTTGTTTCCTGTCACCTGACAACATGGCCTGGGCGATGTCGATGTCACCAAGGCAGGCACTGGCTGCTACCCACCTACCCACCTCCAAATTACCAGCCTTTCTTTCTCTATGACCCCATTTAACCAGGGAGCTGCACTGACTAGAGACTACATTTCCCAGTCTCCCTTGCAGCGAGGCTGGTCATGTGGCAATGCCCTAGCCAATGGGGTGTGAGCAGATGAGGCAGGCTCCTCTCCTGGGAAGTGATCCTGGAGGAGAGGGTCCAAGCCCTAGTTCTTCCCGTTTGTTGGCAGGAATGCGGACTTGACGGGCCGCGGTCCGAGCCGTGTGGTCGAGACCCCGCAGAGCCCAGGTTATCGGAGGGGCCTGGCCCGTGAGGCCGCACCCCCGCCCCGGACCACCCACTCCGACTTCTCGGTTGAGGGATACATTGTATCTAGTTAACGCCACTGCGGGTTTGGATTTTGTGGGCTCTTGTTGGACGGCTCATGGGGTGTCTCCGGCTTGGTTTCCTTGGGGGCCCTTGTTCCCAGGGTGTTCGTGGGGAGGCCCACAGACCTGCAGAGGGGGTTTAAGCACTGGGGGAGCCCGGGCCAGGTGTGAACCCGGTCTCCAGCCCCCAGCCCTCAGCAGGCGGGAGTCAGAACCGACGTTCCCTCCTCTCACTCGCCCATCGTCACCACGTCCCCTGGAACGGGGTGCGGAGACAGCAGGGGTGTCAACCCTGCTCTTCCCCCCCAACACCCCTGCCGAGGCCCCAGGCTCTGGGCGGAGATCTGGGCGCCCCCCTCGCTCACCCCCCATGGCTGGTCTGAGACGTGGTCTGGGTCCCCAAGTGTGACAGGCGCCAGGGGGCCACGTCCACAGGGCTGCGACAGATCCTGGGTCCTGCTGCCCATCCGCTCGTTGTGGCCCCAGGGCCCTGGGGTGCCCCTCTTCCCTGCTGGGCCCAAGGGCAGACCAGCACACCGCAGGGTCACTTGCCCGACCGTGATGGGCTCCCTTCCCAGGCCCCGCCTCCTCTGGGGAACCACCACGGGGGCCGCTCACCAGCGGGGAAGGTCCCCACTTCCGCAGACCTGGGGTGGCCTCCGGGGTGTCCTCAGCAGGCCGGGAGCGCACGCGTGGGCGCGGCGAAAGGCTGGCGGGGTAGTGCTTGCCGGGGACCCTGGGACCCCCGGGCTTGTGGCGCAGTGCGCGCCGCGGCCGCGGGGCGGCAGCACAGCCCGCGCCGCGCGGTCCTGGGCCGGCGCCCCCGCTGGACCTGGGCCCTCCCGGGGGCCCCTAGCGCGGGACGCCCCTCGCGACAGCCCCCACCCCCTGGGAACGCTCCCCGCAGCCTCCACTCGTGGGTTCTCGCCTGAGCCGGGGGGCGAGGTCGGGAAGGGGCAGAGGCTTACCGGGCGCCGAGAGCCAGGCTCGCAGCGGGGGGGGGGGGGGGCGTAGCCCCTCGGACGCCGGGGCGGGGTGGCGGTGGTCAGGGTCTCAGTCTCCCGCTCGCCCTTCCCCCGTCTTACTGAGCCGGGGATCCTCAGGCGCGCTTCTGGGGGGCTCCCCCACCCCGTACCCCTCTCAGTGTCCAACCCTCCAGGCCTGGGGC
>RCUC01111249.1:0-28946 GCA_003697995.1 Taxidea taxus jeffersonii
CCATCTATTTGCATTTATGTACTTTATGTCTTAGGGTCTTGTGTTCAGACCACTCACACAGTCAAATCCTGAGTTTAACTTAAACTAAGTGTAAAACCACATTTCCTCTGGAATCTGAATTCTTAAGATTTTCATGTTCAGTTGGGTGACTATTTCTGTTTTCTTTGTGAAAACACACATCTAGATTCCTTGAATTAGTGAAAGCAGGAGAACCTCAATAACTAAACCTGCTTTCTGTCTTAAGCAAAGGCAGCTAAGCTGCATGCTGAGATTCTCCTAGGACATATTTGAAAGAAATTTCTGCAGGTGGTTGAGACTTGTCCTTTATGCAGCTGTGGTAATGGAATGAAAATTGCTTACTCTGGGAACGTTGACTGTATCATCCTTAAATTATCTGTGCACTACTTAAATAGTTTACATTGCTGTAGGGCTAGGAAGACTCAGTTATGTTGCCATCCTGCCATCAGCACTGCCTATATACACTAAGTATTCAACACAAGCAAAGCAAATCATACTATATTTTTTTATTTTAAACGTTTATTACATTTTTATTGCTATGTAATATATTGTGACTTATAAAAGGTAAAATATATGTGTAAAGACAAAAATGGATTTAGGAAAACTTTTCCTGTAATCTGTCATTTACATATAAACACTGTTAATATTTTAGTTAATAACCATTCAGTATATTTATATAAGAAGTATATGTGTTTTTCTTTATTTTCCCTCACACACTCATGTAATAAGGAATCATGTAACACTAATATATCAAGAACACTCTGGGGTGCCTGGCTGACTAAGTCAGTAGAGCATACAGCTCTTGATCTTGGGGTTGTGAGTTCAAGCTCCACATTGAGCCTAGAGCTTACTTAAAAAGCAATGAAATCTCTTCAGGGCAAGCATTAACAGGCATTCTGAAAGACTGTAGAAAAGCACAGTATTGGCATGCATTAAAAATGAAAACAGGGGCGCCTGGGTGGCTCAGTGGGTTAAAGCCGCTGCCTTCAGCTCGGGTCATGATCCCAGGGTCGTGGGATCGAGCCCCACATCGGGCTCTCTGCTCAGCCGACAGCCTGCTTCCCCCTCTCTCTCTCTGCCTGCCTCTCTGCCTACTTGTGATCTCTGTCTATCAAATAAATAAATAAAATCTTTTAAAAAAAATGAAAACGGAAATTGGCATATGTGTGCTATTTGCTCCATCTTTTCCTGAATCTCACTAAATGCAAAATACACCATCTCTATAATCCTGTAAAGCTGGAACTTGTAAAGCCAAAGGGTCTGCAATTGTTTAAGTTAAAAATAACTTTTAAATAGTCCAGAAATGGATGTTCTAAACACTGACTTGTGTATAAGAACCTTTTAGCCATATAGTCAAAGCTTGCACATACATGGGATGCAATATAACTTTGAAAACACATCAAAAGTTTAAAGGACTCAGGGTGATTAAGTGATTATAAGAGGAGGGCAAAGGAACAAGATAATAACATTAAAAAAAGAAGAACTTGGGGACGCCTGGGTGGCTCAGTTGGTTAAGCAGCTGCCTTCGGCTCAGGTCATGATCCCAGCGTCCTGGGATCGAGTCCCACATCGGGCTCCTTGCTCAACAGTGAGCCTGCTTCTCCCTCTGCCTCTACCTGCCTCTCTGTCTGCCTGTGCTCACTCCTGCTCTCTCTCTGACATAAATAAAATCTTAAAAAAAAAAAAAAAAGAAGAACTTGTAGTTCTTCCTCAGACTTAATTTGTCTAATATTGTGGAGACTGAAGGAATATACTGCTATTTCATCGAGTAGGGTCATTTGTACTATGATGTCCTGAAAATGTGTCAGATTTAACTAGGGGATCAGAGTAATTAGATTCCATATAAAAATGTTTCAGTAAATTTCTTATACAGATGTGAAACTGCATGTAGCTCCCTTAAAGAAAAACTTCGGTTCAGCATACCATCTACATTGAATTAGGATACAATTCCAAGTGTCTCATAACTATTCCCTTGATCTCTTGTAACCATACTAAACAGGGCCATCAAAAGTGCTATTCTTGACACTTAAAACATAATGTCATTCTCTTGTCCTACTCTCTCCTTCTGGGTACATGGTATCATCTTCTATTTCTTGTTGATTTTTTCTTTTTTACTGGGTAAAACATTTACAATATATAACATAAAATTCACCATCTTAGCCATTTCAAAGTGTACACAGTTCAGTGGCATTTAGTGCCCTCACAATGGTGTTCAGTAATCCCCACTATATAGTTTCAGAATGATTTCATCATGCCAAACTGAAACACTGTACATCCTAAGCAGTAACTCTCTGGTCATCTATCCCCTCAGCCCCTGGTAACAATTAATGTGCTTTGTGCCTCTGTGGATTAACTATTCTGTTTATTTCATATAAATGGAATCCTATAATTTGTGGCCTATTTTGTCTGGCTCCTTTCACTTAGCATAATGTTTTCAAGGTTTATGCATGTTGTAGCATGTATCAGTACTTCAGTACTTTTTATGGATAACCAGTATTCCATTGTCTGTGTATCCCACATATTGTTCGGCCACTTATCAGTTGACTGATAGATACTTAGTTTGTATCCACACTTTGGCCATTGGGAATAGTGCTGCTATGAATACTTATATACAGGTTTTTGTTTGAATATCTGCACTCAACTATTCTGAGTATGTATCTAGGAGTAGAATGGCTGGATCATATGATGACTCTGTGTTTTACTTATTGAGAAACTGCCAAACTCTTCCATAGCAGCTGAACCATTTGACATTCCTACCAGCACTGTATGAAGGTTAAAATTTCTATACATCTTGGGGTGCCTGGGTGTCTCAGTGAGTTAAAGCCTCTGCCTTCGGCTCGGGTCACGATCCCAGGGTCCTGGGATTGAGCCCCACATCAGGCTTTCTGCTCCGAGGGGAGCTTGCTCTCCACCTCCCCCGCCACCGCTGCCTGCCTCTCTGCCTACTTGTGATCTCTGTCTGTCAAATAAATAAATAAAATCTTTTAAAAAATTATTTAGATCCTTAGCAACAATTATTTTGATCTTTTTTTATTATTATAGCTATCCTAGTGGGTGCAAAGTGGTATGTCATGGTGGTTTGTATTTTAATCTTCCTAATAACAAATGATATACAGCACTTTGCATGTGCTTTTGGCAATTTTTGTAACTTCTTTGGAAAATGTTCATTGAATTCTCTTGCCCATATTTTAATAGGGTTGTTTGTCTTCCTGTTGTTGGGTTGTACATTTTCTTTATGTATTTATGTATTCTTAATACTAAACACCCTGATCAGACATGATTTGCAAATATTTTCTACAAATTTGTGAGTTCTCTTTGGCTCTCTAGTGTTCTTTGCAAAAAGCTTTAAGTTTTGATAAAGTTTCATTTGTCTGTGACCTTGTGTTAGTCATATTCTTTGTGTCATATCTAAGAAATCATTGTCATATCCCAGGTCATGGTTTCCCTGTTTTATTTTCATAGTTTTAGCTCTTAACTTTAGACTTTTGATCCATTTTGAGTTAATTTTTAAGTATGGTGTGAGGTAAGGGTACAAATCTAATCTTTTGTACATTGCTATACAGTTGTTTCAGTACCATTTATTGAAAAGACTGTTCTTTCCCCCCATAAATGGTCTTGGCACCTTTGTCAAAAATTGATTGGCCATAGATGATTGATTTCTGTACTTTCAAGTCTATTTCATTGGTTAATATGTTTATCCTTATGTCAGTACCATACCTGTTTGATTACTGTACCTTTGTAGTTAGTTTTACAAACAGGAGATGGGAGTCCCCCAATTTTGTTTTCCTTTTTTGCTATTGTTTTGGTCACTCAGAGGATCTTGAAATCTCATATTAATTTTAGAATCAGATTTTCATTTCTGCAAAATGGTCATTGGACTTTAATAGCGATTTCATTGATTAGGTAGATTGCTTTGAGGTATACTGCCATTTTAACAAAATGAAGTCTTCCAGTCCATGAACATGAGACATCTTTCCATTTATTTAAGTCTTTTAAGATTTATTTCATCAGTGTTTTGTGGGCTTTGGTGTACAAGTTTTACACTTTGTTAAAATTATTTCTAATAGGGGCGCCTGGGTGGCTCAGTGGGTTAAAGCCTCTGCCTTAGGCTCAGGTCATGATCCCAGGGTCCTGGGATGGAGCCCTGCATCAGGCTCTCTTCCTTTCTCTCTGCCTGCCTCTCTGCTTACTTGTGATCTCTGTCTGTCAAACAAATAAATAAAATCTTTTAAAAAATTATTCCTAATAATTTTATTCTTTTAGATGTTATTATAAATGGAATTTGTTTCTAAATTTTCTTTTTGGATTGTTTATTGATAATATATAGAAATGTAAATAATATTTGTGTGTTGATGTTGTATTCTGAAACTTTTTTCCAATTTGCTCATTACTCCAATAGTTACATTTGTGGATTTTTAAGATTTTACATATATAAGATACTGTCATCCAAGAATAAAGGTGATCTTAATTCTATTCCAATTTAGATGCCTTTTATTTCTCTTTCTTGCTTAAATGTGTAGGCTACAAATTCTAATACAATTTTGAAGTGCAAAAGTGTCTTTTTCCTGATTGTAAGGGAAAAGCTTCAGTTTTTCACCTTTGATAATTATGTTAGATGTGGGTTACTTATAAATAACCTTTATCTTGTTGAGAAAGTTCCTTTCAACTTCTAGTTTATTGAACCTTATCATCATGAAATGGTGCTGGATTTTGTGAATTTTTTTTTTTCTGAATCAGTTGAGATGATCGTGTTTTTTGTTGTTTTTGCCTTTCTTTATTAATGGAGCATGTTATATTGACTTTTATATAATCAACTACTTTTGCATTCCTAGAATAAATTCCACTTGGTCATGGTGTATAATCCTGTAAGTAGGCTACCAGATTCAGTCTTATTCATATGTTGTCCAGGATTTTTGCATTTTTGTTCAGAAAACATATTGCTCAGTTTTCTTGTGATGTCTGGCTTTTTATGAGACTAACCTCACAGAATATGTGAAGAAAGTGTAACCTAGAGTTAAGGAAGGATTTGAGTTAATTATTCAGTAAAAGTTTGGTAAAATTAACCATTAAAGTAATCTGCTCTTGCACTTTTCTTTTTTGGGAGGTTTTATGGGGATATTCCATGAGGTTTTAATTTGCAGTTTTCTTATCACTAATGACTTAAGTACTTTTCATGTACTTATTAGACATTTTTATTATGTGAAGTATCTGTTAAACTCTGTCCCATTTTTAAGTTGTTAGCTGCCTTTTTATTGCTTTTATTGTTTATTGTTGGGTTGTAAGAATTAATATATCCTAGACACAAACCAAGTATATATTTGTGAATATTTTTTTCACAATATGTGGCTTGCCTATTCAATTTATTGTTACTTTAAAATAAATTTTTAATATTGATGAAGTTTAATTTTTCATTATTTTCCTTTAACAATTATTAGTTTGTTCTGAGATGCTAGAAACTCTGTTGTTCTGGATTTAAGTCCTTTCTCAGATATATGAATTATAAATGGCTTCTCTTAATTTGTGTTCTGCCTTTTCATGCTTTTAATGATGTCTTTTCATGATCAGAAGTTCTTAATTTAATGAAGTCATCTTTGTCAATCCTTCATTACTGATTAGCATTTTCTGTATTCCATTTAAGAATTCTTTATCTTGGGGGGTGCCTGGGTGGCTCAGTGGTTTAAAGCCTCTGCCTTTGGCTCAGGTCATGATCCCAGGGTCCTGGGATCGAGCCCCGCATCGGGCTCTCTGCTCCATGGGGAGCCTGCTTCCTCCTCTCTCTCTGCCTGCCTCTCCACCTACTTGTGATCTCTGTCTGTCAAATAAATAAATAAAATCTTTAAAAGAAAAAAAGAATTATTTATCTTGGGACACCTGAGTGGCTCAGTTGGTTAAGTGTCTGCCTTCAGCTCTGGTTATGATCCTAAGGTCCTGGGATTGAGTCCTGCATCTGGTTCTCTGCTCAGCAAGGAACCTGCTTCTCCCTCTGCCTGATGTTCCCCACCCCCCTGAACCCCCAAGACAAAGAAAGAAAAGAAAAGGAAAGAATTCTTTATCTCAAGCTCATGAAGATATTCTCCTATACTTTATTCCAGAAGTCTTACTGTTTTTCCTTTCACATTTAGGTCTGTGATCCATTTCCATTTATCCAATTAGATAAGATCCAATTGGTTTAGGATCATTTATTGAAAATAAATCCTTCCCCTACTAAATTAATGATATGTTTTTGTTACAAATTAGGTGATTTTCTCTCTATATATATATACATATATATACGAGTGTTTCTGGACTCTACTTTCAGTTCTATTAAACTGTTCTTATATCAGTAAGATGAATATTAGGAATATGAAACTTTATAATAAGTTTCATATTGAGTAGTGTAGGACTTTCAGCTCTTTTGAACTTTGATAATTTCATAGAAAATCTAAAAACTTTAGAGTTGTGTATAAATTTTAATTAGTTTTCCAATTTATATTAAAATTGGCATTGAATTGTATCTGTAAATCTATATAGGACAAATTGACACCTTAACATTTACTCCTCCAATACAAGAATATGTACTTCCATTTCCATTTATTTAGGTTTTATTACATTTTTCTCAGCAATGTACAATATTTAATATAAAGATTTTACCCATATTTTTTAGATTTATTTTTAGGTATTTAATATCTCTTGATGTTATCATAAATGGTATCATAGCTCTTTTTATTAATTATTTTTATTAACATATAATGTATTATTTGCCCCAGGGGTACAGGTCTGTGAATCATCACTCTTACACACTTCACAGCACTCACTAAATGTCTCTTTTTTTTTTAAGATTTTATTTAGTTGAGATAGCACAGTGATGGTGGGTGTAGCGGAGGGGCAGAGCGAGAGGGAGAAGCAGACTTTCCAGAGGGAGTCTGATGTGGGGTCTCCATCTCAGGACCCTGGAGATCATGACGTGAGCATAAGGCAGATACTTAACTGACTGAGCCACCCAGGGGCCCCTTAAATGTCACTCCTAACTATTTGTTTCTTATATATAAAAATTTATTTTTGTATATTGGCCATTTAGGTAGGAAACTTGGTAAATTCATTTATTCTAAGACTGTTGGCATGTAGAAACATAATTTGCAAATTACATATTGTTTAGTTCACATATATCTCTCACATGGCCTTGTGTCAATGTGTCAAGGTACAAACTGTTTTCTGAAAGTTTCTATGTACGATGCCAAAATAGAGTTGGTCCAGATGTAGTTGTGTGACATATGGAAGACCGAAGTAAAGCTGTAGCTGTTTTTCACTGAAGGTTCATATGTTCAGATGTGGTATCAGACAGAATCGGACAGATGTGTAGCAGAAATATCCTCAGTTTCTAGTTTGTCCCTGAATCTCTTTATCCCATGTTTAGGTTTTTTCCCCCCAAGTAACACTCACAAACCCATAACCAGACTGTTGGGTACAGACCTAAAGAAATAAACAAACAGGCAACAACTTCCCATAAGCTTCATGTGTTAAATCCCTGTTAAACCTTAAGCCGGTAATTATAAAGGATAAACAACTTAAACCTCTAACAACTTTGCAAAGAGCAAATAAACAGTAAAAAATATTCAGAAGAAATATTTTTAATAAAGGAAGATATAAAATAAATTTCTACCTTATAGGTGTCCTGAAAAAGGCTTGAGGTAGTATATAAAGAAATAGTTATTTAAGGAAAAACACTGTAATTGAACCACAAACAATTTGTCTTATATTTAAAATTAAATGTCAACTTCTGGGGATATTAACAATGTAGATTGCTTAATCATTTTTTATTTTAGCACTGTTCAATATGTAATGTAATAATAATGTAATGTAATGTAATAAGCTTGCAAACAGATAAAATGGACAAAATTTAAAGTATATAAAAAATTCTGCATGTTAAGTTTGAGTTTATGCACATCTACTCTAATTGAGATTAGACAAAAAATCCAGCTCAATTTTTTTTGAAAATTAGTCTTTTTTTTTTAAGATTTTACTTATTTATTTGACAGAGAGATTACAAGTAAACAGAGAGGCAGGCAGAGAGAGAAGGGGAAGCAGGCTCCCTGCTCAGCAGTGTGGGGCTCAATCCCAGAACCCTGAGATCATGACCTGAGCCGAAGGCAAAGGTTTAACCCACTGAGACACCCAGGCACCCTGAAAATTCATCATTTTAAATGAAAGTATAAATGTATGGATTGTTGAGAAACTCATACTTAAGCAGAAAAAGCAAGGTATTTTGAAAAGAATATCACAATTATAAGCAGTAATCATTGAATAGATGGTACGAAGTTCTTAATTCTTTTTGCATGAATGTTTACATTAGGCATGCCAAAACGTTCAACCTTACTTTGATAAAAGACCTAAGACACTTGCATCCTGTAGACACATCATTTAAGAAATCAAATCATGGAAATCTCAGTTGTATACACTTCAGTTTTTACTACAGTCACTCTCTTAACAACAAATATCTAATCTACAGCCTTAGGAATAGGCAGCACAGCAAAGTTAATTTCCTGAATTACTGTTCTTTATTGGCCTATTGCTACCTGGTTTCTGAATTTCTCATTGACCTCCTCCAAATCAGTTCTATGGTCTTCTGATCTGTTAGACATGCACAGAATCTGCTCTCCATCTGCTCAACACGACAAATGTTAAATTCTTAGTTTAATCTAATACCACTATAAGTCTTTGATCTCTTGGGGAAACCTTTTCTGATCATTGAATTAAAATAGCTATCTCTGCCTGATTGCTCCAAATATTGTTCCAAATGTGCTTACTGGCAAACCCTGAACCTAGTTGTAGGTGTACTCTGTTCTAGATTTGCCTGGCATCAGTGCATGCTCTCCCACTGAAAATGCAGTCAAGGGGCACCTGGGTGGCTCAGTGGGTTAAAGCCACTGCCTTCGGCTCGGGTCATGATCCCAGGGTCCTGGGATGGAGCCCCGCATCGGGCTCTCTGCTCTGCGGACAGCCTGCTTCCTTCTCTCTCTCTGCCTCTCGGCCTACTTGTGATCTCTGTCTGTCAAGTAAATAAATAATATTTAAAAAAAAAAAAAAGAAAATGCAGTCAATACAGAGAGAGAATGGGTAAAGAAAAGGATATAGCATCAGTAGAACCAGGTTATACTCCCCGTTACCCTTAATTGCTCTGTAATTAGCAGACCTTTTAAACACTCTGACCCTCATCATCCTTTGCTAAGTGGAAACAATAGAATGACATTAGATGGCTATGAGATTAAAATTATATGGATAAAAATACTAAAGAAAACAAAGTATTATCATTGTAAAATATGCTGATTTTGAAAATATCTTTGTAATATTCTGAGATAGGACTGATTTTTTTTCCTTTAGTAATAATATTAAAAGTGGTCATTAGGAACACTCAGTATGGGATTATTATTACTAAACTTTGAGGTATAATAGATTATATCAGATTTTGTGAATTCCCTAGGGGAATATTTGGACAGTATTTACTTTTAAAATATATATGTGCATATGTACATACATATTGTGTGTATGAATATATATACATATATACATATACATGTATATTTCCAAACAATTACTTCACAAACTTTTATTGATTGATTGATTTTCAGTAAGTGTATCTCTTCTTGGTATTCTTTATATAAAATTAAGATCTAAGAAACTTTTTAAGCAGGGTTAAAGTTGTTGAGATTCTTGCTTCTTTCCATGTTAAAAATTTTATGCTAGAGTAATAGTACAAATGACAAGAATTTTTTCTTTCTTATTCCCCTGTATGAATCCAATCACAAATAAATATTCCCATGTCTTTAAGTAAGTGATTTAATCTCTCTGGACAAACTTTTTTCACATAAGATGAATGAAACAGTTGGAATATAATTTTCTGTATGTTCATTTAATAGAAATCCTCCCTCTGATTTCAAAGGGAGTTAATATAATTTTAATGTTGTTCTTGTTCTTTTAACAAACTTGTTTTCACCACGGTATATTCCTTATATAATAGAGTATTTGAAAAAAAATCACTTGTGTTCTTTCTAAGACCTTTAGCTAACATTAGCTCAAAGTACTTTTATTTTGCCCTAGAGATAGATTCACCTAAATAATATTTTCCTTGCTAACCTCAATAGCCTGACACAGTATATTACTTTTTGAGTCATTGTCCTCCTTTTCATTTCTAATATTTTCTTAGTCATAACTTTAAGAAAAGACTTTTGTAAGGCCACATTGAATATTGTTAGCTCTTTATTTTCTTTTCTTTGGAAATTGTGAAGTATTATAGTTCAATTATGGGGTTCTTATTCTCTGACCCAGAGAACTGACTCCCATCTGTATTCATTTTTTTCCCCTCGTTCAATTCTGGATTTTCTTTATTTAACATTGTCAGTGTCCAGTTTAAAAATCCATGTGGTTAATTTCTCTTTATCAAATTTTGATACAGAGAGCCCTGATGTTTTTTGCCTACCAGTTAGCTATAAAATTATTAGCAGTACTGCCAGGCCAAATGATCTTGAGAAAACGGAGTGGAAGGGAAACCAGAATGGATATTTCCTCTGCCTTTAAGTGTCGTTAAAACAAGGAGATGGCTCCACTTGTTTGTTAGAAAACAAAAACAGAGTGTTATGAGCTTTTTAGCACTAGAATTAATTTTTTCTTAATTTTTAAAACATAATATAAACTAAATTTTAATTAAAAATAGTACTTAAGAGCACATTCCCTAAAAATAAAAGTATTAATTTCCTAAAAGATTATAGTTTAAGACTAACATATGCCAGAGAGATAGTTATTGACATTTTATGTATAAACACATTCTTATAACGTGGATTTAATTTTCCTCTAACTTCAGTGTTCCCAAGTGAAGAGGGAACACCTCACTATTGGCTTAAATAGACTGGATGAGGTAGGAAATCAAATCTAGAAATTAGGAATCTGAAAACGTAGCAGTAGTAGTAGTGACAATAGTGATAAAATAATAATGGCTAATATCTTCAAGTTCTTGATAAGTGCTTGGAATTAGTACTTTATATGCACTACTTTCACCTTACAAGAAAAGCTAAGGATATAGTTTGTATCTTTATTTATCTATTATAGATGAGAAAATTGAGGTTTGGAGGGGGTTTTGTACATTTTCAAGATCATACAGATAATTAGTGGTAAAGTTGGAAGTCTATCCAAATTCTTGTGCCAGAAAATAAACATTTAATCAATTCTCTGTCTTGGAAAGAAATAAGGAAAAAGAAAAAAAAAGCTGCATCTTGACAGGCAATGGCAGAAAGTATATAAATATACAATTAAAAAATAGTTATAATTCTATACAAACATTAGGCAAAGTTTAGAAAAGTTTATTATTTTTTCATTTTTTTCACAATCAAAAATGATACTTATGAATGGATTTTACCAGTTAATGTGGTTATTAAAGGTATAATGTTTAATGACTTGTGGAAATCTTGAAGTGGAACTCTATAGTACCACTGATCTGTAAGGATATACAAGTCTTTACACCAACATGGAGCATTTTCTTGGTACCTCTCTTATGTATCATTTCTGTGGTCTACAGAAAGCCTTAGCTAGGTTTACACTTAATGAATTTCTAGTTTCTAAAGTCTCTAATTCCCACACTTGCCATAAGACACACTTTTCTCCTCAGTGCCCCAATCCAATTTAGTTTCTATTCTGATTCAGTAGCCTAAAATAGACGGCAAAGGGAACATTAAAGTTGTAAATAAATGAATCAATTGAAAATGAATAAAAATAATGATGAAATGAGATCTTAATCAGAGCAAAAATTTTGAAGAAAAAATGAATAGTATTTTTTAATTTTATTCATTTATTTGACAGAGACACAGCGAGAGAGGGAACACAAGCAGGGGGAGTGAGAGAGAGAAGCAGGCTTCCTATCAAGCAGGGAACCCCATGGGGGGTCCATCCCAGGACCCCAGGATCATGCCCTGAGCAGAGAAGGCAGATGCTTAATAACTGAGCCACCCAGGCGCCCCAAACAATAGTACTTCCTTAAAGTAAAGAACAGAGAAGAAAACATTAAGCAAAAGAGATGAAAACACTTTTAAAATAGCAAATAATATTTTAAAAATCCCATACAATGAAGGGATAAATAAATGTCAGTAACATGGAGTCTAGATTAAACAGTGTCTGGGAAATGAAATGAGAAAAGTGAGAAAAGGACAAATGACCTGACCTTCATTTAATGGATATAAGTCTTCTATAAAGGGCAAAGAGGTGATGTCAACAGAGATGGCAATCTAGTAGCACCAGGTAGAGGTCCTCAACCCATCCCCCGCGCTTGGGGAGAACATATGAATAGGAGAGAGAATAAAAATCTTTGTCTTGCAAAAGCTAGAGTACATCAACATCCAGTATGTAAGTAGCCTTCTTAATATTTGTGAACAGAAGTGGTATTGATTGTAAATTTAATCGCGGTATACAAGTAAAACCCATTTCTTGTTAGCCAGTAGTCTCCTTCAAGGAACTTTGGGATACAAACATCTAATGTCATTTAAGTTGTCCAGGATTCTAACCACTGAGAGAGAATGTTTGTTGGGTATGATATAAGGTAGGATGGTAGACAGGAAGAGAAATGGCTAAAATATTGATAGGACCAAAGCCTGGAACACAGGTAACTAAACTGGATTCGTATTCTACTTGCTAATTTCTTCTAAAACTAGTTTACTTGCTTCTACATGCAGCTGTTGATGCAGCTATTTAAATCATGTAGTTTATAATAAGTGGGATCTAGACATTGTGCTGGGAGTATTTTTAGAATAATTATTTCTTTCAAGTGGATATTATAATGATTCTCTCATACAAAGACATTTATTGGAAAACATACGTTAAAGAGATAATTGATTATTCTTGTCTTTTTCCTCCTCCCCCCTCCTTTTTTTCCCATCAAATATTTAAAATTGATTTTAAATTAACATCTATTACTTCAATTTTCCAACTATGAAACTATTCTAAAGTAAGATTTGAGAAATATTTTAGAAAATGGAAGATAAATATTCACATAAAATTACAGTTTTGCAAGATATACAAGTATCTGTCATGAAAAGGATTAGTTTATAGCAAGGTTGTTTTCTCTTACCCTACACTTAGAATAAGGGCCTTAATGTTAAACATTACATAAATAGGAGAGATTTAATTAAGACTTCAAGAAATGTGTTACTGTTAATTGAATTCTTGCTATAGTTACCTTTGCAAACCAATGTTAATGAAACTCCAGTTCAAAGTGGATGGGTTTGGGGAATTGAGATAGCTATTTATTTCCTTACCTGAGATGCCATGATAATTTTGTCAGTAAAATAGAGAGCCCAATTAGGAGAGTTCTCCTTTATAGCGATTGATCAAGTTTCGACAAACTGCTAGGATTTCTAAACAAAACGAATCAGAGGTTCAAAGGCCATAAAACAAGGTCAGTGAGTGAGAAAGGGAAGTACTCCCCGCGTTTTGAAAGCCTTTCACCTGTAAAGCAGAAAATGGACTTAACTCCTACCTGAAGCTAGGTTCCGCCCGCCCCTCACCTAGCTGGCCGTCCCTTCCCCCACTCGCTGAACCACCCAGTTTGGTATCTCTCGGTTTGGTATTACCAAGCTATAAATTGCCCTAGAGCTTAGAGACAATCAGGTCAGCACCGCTCTCACAAGGGAAAAGCTGCTTACTTCCGAGCAGAATCGTTCAGGGGAAAAAGAGAAAGGAGGGAGGGAACCCGTGCCTTAGCCGTCACTGTGCCGGCGAAGGGTGGAGAGAGATGGGGGAGGGGACTGACAGAAACTGCGTCCCCGACGGGGTCGCACTTGGCCCAAGTCTGCAAACTTAGTGGGGGCTGCGGGGGAAACTCCCAGGGCACTCTCCACCGCCCGGCAGCCGCCGCTGCTGGGTGGAGTCGCGCTCCCCGGCCCCACCTATGGGACAGAGCTCCAGCATTGCTGGACCACAGCACCCTTCCCGGAAAGTCTCCAGGCATCCATCTAGCAAGACTTAGATCATTCTGCCCACCACTTCCATCCCAGGACCCTGACAGAATACTGTGATTAGCCTCAGAGAGCCCAGAGGACGCCCTCCCTGTGTCTCAGTTTGAGGACGCTCGTGCAGAATCCTTTCACACCGCCGCCTCGCTCCGCTTTCACAACTCTGCTGGGTCAAATGGCCAAAGACAAACTTCTGCCTCTCCTTCCGCTCCCACCTTTTCAAAAACCCACAGCCTGGGAACCCACACACATCGGAACTCCTAGGGTGCTGTTGCAGTCTGGGCATGCTCAGTATCAGAGCAGGTTTTGATTGAAAGTTAAAAAGAGAGAGAGAGAGAGAGAAAGAAAGGGTGGAAAAGCTTTGTATTATGCTGTCTCCTTCTCTTGTACAAATGGCTTGCTGAACAGGTTGTAGGGCATCCCCGCGTTTACCCAAAGGGTTTATCAGATGCCCTTGATTCCGTCTCCTTGGGATCTGTCCCCTCTTAGTTCACCCCCTCCCCCAGTCCTCCCGAATCTCCCTCTCGTGGTCCCTGTCCGCTGTGGGGATGCAGAGACACTAACAGAACTGGGATGGGCGATGTTGGCTGAGCGGATCCACCTATTAATAGTGCGCCCGGATTGGCTCCTTGGAGCAGCGTACCCGAGGTGGAACCAATCAGGCGGTCGGGGCTGGGAGATGATGGGCGGCCGCCTCCTCACTGGAGGGATTCCTGGAGAAGCTGCAGTGTGGGGATGCTCTAGACCGAGTACTGCCCTCGGTGTCTTTCCTCCTCCTCCTCCTGCAGCGGCGGCGGCGGCGGCAGCAGCACTTAGCAGCGGCAACTTGAGGCTGCACCCCGGGCCAGCCCCCCAGGGTGGTGCTCAACTGAGAGGGGGGCTCAGCGCCCCAAGGGGTGTGTGTAGGGTGGGGGTGGCCAGCTGGGACCAGCTGGTGGCCCTGAAAAACCTCCCACACACCCACACCCACACACCCCTTTTGTGTTGCAGGCTGCCCCTCCAAGAGCAGAGGCAGCAAGAGGACGTGTGTGTCTTGCACAGGTCCACGCGGGGAGAGCAGTGGGGACGGAGACCGGCACCACCTTCTGGTCCTCCCTCCAGGTAAGACAGCGAGACTGACAGCGTGGCCACCTCGGAGGTGCCCATTAGCTCGAATCCGTCCGCAACATTTTACTCTCGGTACTCTTGGGTTTTGGTGGTGGGAGGTTGCAACCTGGGGAGGAAGCCCCGAGTGGCCTATTGTGAGAAACATAATGAGCCACATGTACATCTCCTGGAAAAGCACTTTGCACAGTGCCGGTGATTTAGAGCCTGGAGTTGCTGTTGGGCATCCCCCATCTTCTTGCTCCCTCTTTCCTTCTCATTCTTTCTTCTCTGACCCCCACCCCCAATCTCAATCTCTCACCTCCCCCGCCCCTCGCTCAGTCTCTCTCGCGTCTTCACCCTCCTCCTATCCTAAGGCAGCACAGGGTTTCTTTCCCATCCTGGAGAGGATTGCCTTTTCTCAGAGGAAAGGAGGGTGGGGTGGGGGTGATGAAGAAAAGAGGAAGATTTCTTTCTGCCCCCTCCCCAGGGGGCGGGGGAGGGGGACCGAGGTAGAATACAGCCTCTGCGAAAATTAGAGTACAGAAAGCATTTAAACTGAATAAAGGGAGTAGACAAGCCATCCAGCCCAGGCTGTCGGAGAGGGGAAGCATCAAGTTTGACTTGATCTCCTCCTTGCAAGAGGCTGTGCCTCTTACTTGATTCCTTCAAATGAAACAAAAACAACCCACTGATCTAACCCACTTTCAACTGCTTAATTGCTGTTGCTTTTAAGTGCTAACCATCTGACTTTTCCCGTTTCCATCTGTCCTGTGGGGCTGACTATTTGGTATTGCCCATCAGTGGTAATGTCTGAACTTTCCAGGGTTTCTCATGCAAAGAAAAAAAAAATTAAAAACAGATGATTACTTTCCTCAGGTTCTCTGGTATAGCCTTTATGTTGGGGAATAAAAAATGTAAAGTTTCAAAACATTTGTAAGTGACACTAGTGTTATCAAGAGGTTTGGATTTCTACTTTGAGAAGACAAACCTTCTAGTTAGTTTTGTGTATATGTTGATTTTCACTTTATTGAATATTAACCCTTCGGTGAAATAAAGCAACAGTTTCACTTTTGTGTTAGTGCTAATTTTGTGTGTGAATTGCCAGTTCATTCTACCTTTTCTGTTTGCATTTTATTGCCCGGATAGCAAATTCATGCCTTGCCTTATTTTCCTTTAATGAGGATATTTAGTGACTGTAAACATGGTGTTTATGCAATTTCAGTACTCCATTTGGAAGGCACATGTTAGCTCAGTTGGCCAAGAAGCCTCTTGTACTGGAACAAAGTTTAGAAAGTAATGGTAGGAAGATAGCCTCAAATTTGAAAAATCTTAAAAGGAAAATTGTTTTTGTTCTCATGTCTTATCATAAGAAAGAGAAGGCTATCAAAACAACTGTGTCCCCTGGCCGCCTGCACAATAGGTCAAGTGAAAGGTACTTGTTGGACAGAGCCTTGACAGCAGTTTCAGCATCTAATTCCATCACCCGTGATATAAGCTTTCCTTTCCTATTATTCATCAGAGATGGCTAAGTGATTACTGTCAGATGGGAGGAGGTAGAGATAAGTGCCTAGTTGAATGGAATGGGAAAGCATTCCAAGTGGGTTCTACATGAGCAGAGAGAAGCCAGCAGATGTTAGTGTCCAGATGAATCCTTTCCTTTGATTTATCAGGGGAAATGCCAAGTCTCACATTTTTTTCTACGTGCACACTTGGGATAAGAAAAGGCAGTCTTCTTTCTAACTCTGTCTGCTCTTCCACACTAATTTATGTACTCCAGAAAGTATTTTTTTCAGCACCTATTTTTAGTGTATAAATTTGTACACTGACTTAGAGAAGAGCTGGTTTCACTTACCATCAATGTAATGCATATTTTCTAAACTCATTTTCCATTTGAGACACTTATCTTTTCTAAGTAAAATTACCCAGAGTCATAAAAACAAGATCTTCTGTCTAGGGTTTTGACATTTAAATGCCTTTTCTTTTTTTTTTTAAATGTAGTGTCTCTGTTGAAAGCTAACTAATTTTTAGAGGTGCCACCTTTTGGATACAAGGACAAAAGGACAACCGCTTAATTGCCTCATGTGTGTACAACTGAATTAACAAGTTTAGACATGAAAAGATGTACAAAAAGGAAACCCAATTACTTCCCATGTGAGCAAATTAAGATTTTGTTTGCTTATTTCTCTACCGTCTTAGGAAAGGTAAAAGTTTGGGCTTGATTTGTAACATTTTCATGTCTTTTTACAAATGTTAACTATAGCAAAGACATGTGACAGAAATACATATAAGTATTGAGTTTTTTACATACTTCTGAAAAATTAAGCCTTTATATTCTAGAAGTCAGAACTAATTCCATTTTATAATGAGTGGGTTGAGAAGAGACTTGAAATGATACATGGTAGGAAATTATTTCCCTGTCATCCCACAAAATGTTCTGGTGTGATAATTTCATACAATCTTCATATTTTCTCCTTTAAAAAGAATATCTTAGTAAATCTTATTAATGTTTCTGAGCAAATATGGTAATTAGACTTTTACATATGTTTATCAGAACTAATGGCTGCTCCTATAATAGGGAATCCTAAAAAATTAATTCCATAAAATACCACACAATAGAGAGTTGTTGCAGAGTGGTTTGAAGCTTCATTTCCTAATGGAGAATATTATTCTATTTGGTCAAATGATTGGATAGTTCTAATCAAGAAATATGAAAATGGATAAATAACATGGTATTTACATGATAAGATTTGCACATTAGGCTTGGTGCTAACTGAAAATAAAACTAGGCTATAGTAGCTTGTTTTAATTATATTTGCAAAATGAAATAGGAGATTAATAGATAAAATGCAGAATGTGTTAGAAATCTGAAAGTTAATTTGAACTTCCTGTTAACCTAAAGACACCATGGACATGGTATCAATTCATCTCTTTTGAGGTCAGTTTATTAAGTCAATTTAGAGAAATTCCCCAAGCATGTTTTGAGAACTATCTAATCTTAAAGAACTTGACTTAAGACAGACAATTATATGAGCCTGAAATACTTATAGCTCTTGTGATTTCCAGTTTGTACAACAGCCGGGAAGAGATATCATTAATGCCAAATTGGAACATAACATTTCTTTTTCTAATGGTAGTGATTAGATGATTTAGGGAAGGGAGAGCAGAAATAAAACAGTTTGATTACATAATGGAACAAATTTGGTCTGTTATTACAAAAAGCTAAGACCAAAGTTAGACTTTCTGCCATAGAATAACGTGGGTGTGGGTCTTGCAAGTGTTTTTGCTAAACAAGAATGCTTTCTAAAATTAGTATCTGATCGACTTGTGGATTTTTAAAATTTTTACATGATTTGCTTGTCATAAATCTATCTGTATCAAAAGTTTAATATATAAGATATGCTTTTTAGCTGAATTTGTCTTCCATTGAAGTTGGCCAAAATCTATTTAAATAGGAATAAAGTATATGGCAGTCTAAATACATAAGTATTTATCATTTAGGGATACACACTCACACATACATATGTATACACATATGTGTTTTTGTGTATACATATACATGCCTATACCTATGTATACATTTTTAAATTATGTAACTTTTTCTAAAAGGATTATAGATTAATAGACAGTATCAATAATCTGCTGAAGCTGAGGAGTACTCCTGTAAAAAGTACCATTCAAAGAAAAACAACAATGTCTTGGGGGGTGTTTTTAATGGTTCTTTGGTTGAAAGCCTAGGAATACCCAGAGGCAAAATTAAAGAGGGTCTAGATCTTTCCCTTTGTATAGCTCTTCTATGGCTTTGGCAAGAAGTTATTTTTATATGAATTGTATATTAAAACAAAATCTCTTGGTACAAGAAGATGCACCTCTATATACAGGTAACAAGCTGAAGTCATATTTTCACATGATTTGGATATAATAGAAGGATAAACTTTCTGTTTTTATAAGGCTCCTATCAGGTGTTTCTTTCAACATTTACATAAAGGTTAACTTGTTCCCCATCTTTTACATAATTGAATGACATGGTTATCACTGCTTTTTCAGGTAAGAGGGTATGGTTGATATCTTTGATAATTACTCTAGGAATGATAGTTAATTTTTGTAGTATTTTTTAAAACTTGATTGAAACCTCTCCATTGAGTGTGGCCATTTTTTTAAAGCAGGGATTTAATTTCTCCAGTTAGGAGACAGTGTTTTTCCTTCAGCTTCTCTGTCATTTTAAGAGTTCTTGAAGAAATATTTTATATTGACTGTAAAATAAACTATTTAGCAGAGTATGTGAACATCATTCTACTCAGGTGTTAGTGAAGGAAAATAAACTTATTTTAAATCATATTGCAAATATATTCATGCTATCTATTGTAAGTAAGAAAACACGCTGTCCTTCCTTGTATCTATGATTAAAACTTTAACTTTTACTGTTCTAAAAATGTTATTTTAAAGTGCACAATGAAAAATATGCTATGCTGTCAGAAGTAAGTACTGGAGATGTTATTTGTGTAGTTTGAAATAGAATTACAGAGGTCCTTTTGCAAAGAAGCCTCCTTTAAAAATATGTTTCCTTAATTTAAAAGCAATATTTAGGAGAGTTCTAAAACAAAGCTCAATTTAGAATAAAAATAATACATTTGTAATAGTATTAGAAATGAATTTTCTGCCACATCTTTAAAAAATGCAAAGCAGATTTAAAAAATTATTTCTCTAAATTCTATAATTTTTATATTTATTTTAATTTTATATTTATTATATTATATATTATATACATTATACAATATATAATATATTATGTATTAAAATGTATATATTGTATAATGTATATAATGTGTTATATACTTAAAATTCTATAATTTTTATATTTATTTTAATTTATATTTATTTTAACTATAAATTTTATTGTGTAGAACTAGTTCTTATTCTCTCTGGGTTTTTTTGTTTTGTTTTGTTTTGTTTTGTTTGTCTCTACAATGCTCAGGGCTTGGAAGTTTATGTGGCATGCTGGTTTCCATAATTTACCAGTAATATAAATGAGGGGATGTCAAAGTTCATCTTTTCGGTTACTGCTATTGTGGAGATACAAAGAAAAAATACTGGCCATCCCTATATTTGTCTCACATGTAGTATATTGGACATACTAATTATACACATAGGGAGTAATTTTGTTAAAGAGGAGCTCTGGAAAATTGTAAAGCATATGAAGATAATAAATGACCTTTATTTCTTAGCTGGTTGCACAAAATGGGAGCTGGAAAATTTCCATGCTGCATGAGAATGGGCTTTTTCAGCTAGTATAAAATCTGGTGAAACTATTTGGTTAAGGTATAATTTCCTAACAGCCAGGTAAGACATTTCATCACATATACCAGATAACAACTCTGCTGTAATAACCCCAAACACTGTGGGTAAGACATATGGCTAAGTGCCTCAGTCAGAAATTAATTTTAGGTTGAGATATCCAATTAATTGAATCCAGATATTGTACTAAAACTTGGGTCTTACCACTTCCAAGTAAAACCTATTTCCCTGGGAAATACAGCTTTCCTTTTAATTCTAAACAGTGTAGAGCTCATATAATTATTGTATTTTGCCAAAGAATATTATGAGTAAAAGGAGTTGTATGTTTTTTTCCTTCAAGGTAAATGTTTTTCCTTTTTTTTCCTTTCTAAATAAGTTAACTAGTTAATCAAGGATAAAATGCACATAGACACTTAAACACAAATAGAATCACAGAGTTACTTAAATGTAGGACATTTTCTTATACTACCATTGCTTGAATAAGATATACAATTTTTTGTCTTCCTTCTACATCCTGCCTGACAACCATCTTTTCAGTCACATGGAGATTGAAGGGAAAGGCAGGCAAGACCACCTCATCCCTCTGATGAGAATTTCCTGGGTGTGGCCTCTAGAGGGCAGTCTCTTGTTTTTATCTAAGGTCCATGTCCTCTCTGGGTGGGCATTGCGGCCCAGACTTCACTCTAGCTTGGAGGCAGGTAACTGGATTTACTAATTGCTACTTAGAGATTTGTGGGCATATTTTCATCAACATGAGGGCAAAAACACACAGAATATTCAGACAAAGCATACACAGCTATACCAAAGTTACTACCAACACTTTCAAAATGTGATGTTGATCTTCTATGTTTTACCATAATGGATAAAAGAGCTTTTATTTCATGTAATTTATTTTCATTACTCACAAATGATCCAAGCAAATGGTGAGATTGTTACACTATGAATCAATAACTTTGTACTTATTAACACCAGTGGATAAAGCTGAAATTATTGTTAAAAAGAATTTCAGATCCTCGGATTGGCTTTAGTACTTCTGAAACGCATACCTGTGTCTTGTGGAGCCCTTAAGCATTTACATAACTTTATCATTGCAAATAATTGAGAATTGGTTTGCTTTTCTATGGAACTTCTGGATATTATTGTAAAACACCTCCTAAGATTGCTCTTAGGATGGATTATTAATAATGTATTTCCTGACAAAATTTTATGTGAGTGTTACTGTAATTGTAAACAATGGTATAGCATCACAGCAGCAAGCTAGACTTATAAAAATGTCAATTTAGAATTTTGTGCTCTCTCCTTGAGGAGAAAGAGCCAACTGAGTGTATTTTTACTTCATGGTGTACTGTACCCCAGTATTCTAGCAATGTAAACCATGGATAGGACCTTGTTTACCACCTTTAAAATGTGGACTCTGCTGACTTGAGAAAAAAATCAACAATTTTTTTTTTTTTTTTTTAGACGAAGAACTTAATGACTTGAAACAAGGACAAATGGCATAACACAGGGTATGAAGGTCTAGCTGAGCTTCTCTAGCCATCAGGCTTTGGGTGTGCAAGATTATTAAGAACAGTTGACACAATTTCTCAGGAGAAAGACAAGGTAGCAAAGCATTGAATCTGTTTCTCACTTAGACTCTCTGCCAGATTCTGGTTTACAAGGCTGGCTTTCTGCCTAATCCCCAGCATTTTCATCAGATTTGAGGAATGAATAAAGTGAACCATTGGGCATTACAGCATATTTCTAGAGCACCAGAATCTCTCCTATAAATAGAATAACATCACCATCCTATTTTAACTGGAGTCCAAACTCAAGGCCACAGTTTTTATATTTAAATATATATGAATCAGACTACTATATGCCTAAAAATGCTTCAGTTTTATCTGTCTGGGTTCAGGAAATTCTCATGTTAAAATCCTAGTTAACAACATGATAGTACATGTATTTTAGTATTTTTGTTAAAAATATAATGTTAAGCTTAAAAAAAACAAGCAATCACCTTGAGATATATCTAATAATTCAAGAAGATGACATGTCAACAAAAAGCCAACATAGTCCTAAATTGACCAAAATGGCTCTGCCTTTAAATTTTGAAAACAAAGCAAAAAGACAGAAAGTACTTGATGTACAAGCTTCCAATTTTTTTTAAATCAAGATTTGTAGGTACTTTCTAAAGTACTTCTAGACACCACGAAATGAATATTGATGAGTGGAGAGCCAACTCCTTCAGGAAAGAGTAGACAGGTTCTGTTATGGCTTTGAGAATCTGTTTCATTGTTTATATATTGAACACCTAGTGACAGTTTTATTTCTCTTGACTTCTGGACCTTTAGACCCATATGCCTTGAAGCATATTACTCTTCACTGCTAGAGTGGAAGAGATTTGCTCGGCTCTCTGGCTAAGAGTAATCTTGAAACTCCCTTGCCTTTCCTTACATTTTCCTCCTTCTTTACCTCTCCCCTTCCTACCCTTTCCCTATTCTTCCTTCTTTCCTTTTTCTATCTTAATGAATTATCTTCCTATAGAACAGGGAGCTTAGTACTATAGGGCCCATACTAATCTCTACCAGCTGGATTTATTTTATTGTCAACAAGCAAGCAGTTTATTTCTTAATTTGTAGACATTTTAGGTTAGTTCACAAAACAGCTATATAGTTAAATAAGGGAGAAGTCTCTTAATTTGTTTATAGAATGTGCCATGATTTGAATGTTTTTAAGGTCTTACAAGAAAAGTCTAACCTATTGATAATTCCTAGAACAAAATTGATTACAGAAAGATAGAACAATAATGTTTGGAAGTCCCAATAAATATCATGTCCTATTAGGTAATTTTTTTTTCTATTTTGTTCTTCTAATGATAACAATTAAATCACTGTTTTCATGACACTTATATAGCACTGTATTTTTAGAGAATTACATTGCCTTATTTAATTTTGGTGATGAAGATATTCTCCATTTTACAGATGCAATAGAGGAGACTAAGAAATTAAGTTACCTACTTGCAATTACATACTTAGGAAGCCTTTTATAATTTTCACCTACTGAATCATACTGCCTCAGCATTTAATTAAGGGGAAAAAGTACATTTTCAGATTTTCTCAATATATATGAAGTAGTTTGCTATTTTCTATCAAAATTTGTAACAAACGTCTGACATCACTAAAATTGGATATACTCTATTTACATTGAAAAGATAAGGAAATTTTAACATACTGTCATTACTTTTGTGACCCTAACTTTGAAATAAGTTGTATTTGTATTTTAAAATTATTCAAAGGACAGCTTTTTAAAATGTAAGAGAAGTCACTAAGCCTGAGTCACTGGGTTTGGCTGGCCCTTAGTCATTGCTATATCACTGAGATATGAGATATCACTGCACTTATTTCCTTATTTGTGAACTACAGGGTCCTAGGACTCCTCCTGAGTGCACAGAGATATGAATGAGATAATGAGTGTTGTAGCTTTACCCCAAGTTCTCCATCTTCATCTCTCATTATCTTCCTCATTTGCACTCACACACACAACTTGATACTGCTTCCTGAACCTAATATTAATAGAAGTTGTTCAATATCGATACTTTTCTCTTCTATTACAAGATGGAGAATGCTAAGCAGGGAACACATCCAAGACTGATTATTATTCTATCCTCATGCAAACGAAGTCCATCACTTAGCAATTCTTAGTGTGAAGAAATAAACCCATTTGGGAGTGACTGCCAGGAGCCATACACGTGCGATGTGGACCAACTTGATTGACTCTCTAACTTATCTGATACAAGGAAACAGGAGTTTTAATTGGGAAATGGCTATAGACAGAAAGCAAGATTAATTAGAGCATAGGAAAGGTATTTTATGGGGGTTTTTGGACAAACACAAGCTAATCATATTCTCATATTCTTATTGCATGTCAGGTACTTTTCTGTTTACTTTCTATGCTTCACTCCATTTAATATTTCCAATAATCTTCAGAGGTTGGTACTAATTTGTAATTCTTTACATGAGAAGATTGTGGGGGAGAAAGTAACTTTTCGGGGTCCTGTGACTGTTACA
The DNA here is from genome assembly GCA_003697995.1 of Taxidea taxus jeffersonii. Lineage (NCBI taxonomy): Eukaryota > Metazoa > Chordata > Mammalia > Carnivora > Mustelidae > Taxidea > Taxidea taxus. Next base: position 24,416 of record RCUC01111249.1, read on the forward strand.
TAGTAGGATATCGATTCAAACCCAAGCAGTCTATTTCTAGAACCAGTACTCAACCATAAGCAATCATATAATCATTAAGCTCCTCAGTGGAGGAAAGGGAGTAAATGGTGACCAAGAAGTAGAGGTTTCTAAAAGAGATTGAAGAGACATGCAGGCAAACTTTATCCACTTCATAGTTAGTCAATATGACCATCATGGTGATGTGATAAAAGCATGAAACTTAAGAGTCTTATAGTCCTTGGTACAGATAGCTACTCTGTAATGGTGAGCTTCAATAAATATTTCACTGCTAGAAATTTCATTTCACTAGGAAGAAAAATGTAATAATGTTGACAAATTGTCTCATACTCTGTTAGTGGGTGGCAGATCTGACTGACCACTCTTGTTACCCATTTTTATTAGTCAGGAACACTGTCACTTGCAAAAATTCCACCTAGCTCAAAGTGGTCTAAGAAAGAAAAGGGATTTTAGAACTTATGTTACCATAGAGTTCAAGAGTTTTTTGGATTTAGTACTAGCTGGAAATGGGAAACCAAATCATATGATCCCCTACTCCCTTCCCACCTCTCATCTTGGTTCTACTTTCCTCTGCCATCACTTTATTCAGACTCAGGCTCTTTGTTTATGGTGGTTGCAATGCACCAAGTAACTATAGGATTATGTAAGAAACTTTGATGTAAAGAGAACATCTTTTTTTGCCAAAAAATTCCAGGATAAACTTGATGGGAACAACTTGGGTCATTGCCCTGAACCCATGAAATAGGATATTTATGTAGGCTGACCATTGTGTCCTCCCTGGATTTAAAAGTTGGACATAGATTTAACTAAATGGAAAGAGTTTTGCTGTTACAAGAAGGAAAATGACAAGATTTAGGGCAAGCAAAAGCAGCAAACATCCAGTTCCTAAGGTATAGGCACTGACCCTGAGAAAGGATGCCAGCTGGCCTTAATGGTGGATCAGGACCCTGGAGAGCCCCTATTGTTCCAGACACTTAACACCTCAGTTGGTGGGTCAGGGGAAGATCCAAGAAATTCTAGGGAAAGGTCCATAGTAGTTGAGGTTGTGGAGAGTAGTGGCACTCAGAGGCTTGAAGCAATGGCCATTTACCAACAAATATGGAAATGCTCAACAACTGGACGACAGGTATGACTCTATCTGTGTGGAGAGACTGAATATAAGAGGTGGAGGGCTAAGTTGAATGTCATTTAATTCTTTTGGGGTCTTTACTGCCTTTCTCTCCCTTTTTTTAATACAGTAGGCAGATACTTAGAAAACTTGAGGATTCTTAAATTCTGAATTCAGTAGAGCTCAGAACAGCCAACTGAAGATATGTACAGGGCCAGCTGTGCAGAGGTCAATACTTCAAATTTTTGTTGTGTTTTGGGGGGGGGGGGTAACTTCCAATTTAGAACTACCTTATTGCCCTAACCATCTATATATTACTAAAGATGGAACAGAATGAATTTGCACAAAAATATGATACTTTTTCTTCTTGCTGTACCCCAAAATGAAAGGGAATTATTTAGGAATAATGTGTCTTTCTTCAGGAAGCACCAACATGTTTTTATTACATGTAGGCACTGTTTTGGATGCTGGGAATCCAGAAAAGAACCCATGAGACAAGCTTCCTGCTTTTAACGCAACTTGCATTCTAGGGAAGGATATAGACAAGGAAAACCAGCATCAGTAACACCAAAACACAACTAAGGCAGTTTCAAACAGGCGAATAAATAAGGCAACATTGGGGAGTCTTGTCAACTAAAATTATGCAAGTTGAGGCATAAAAGGAGAAGGGGCCACTACATAAAAATTTGAGGAAGAGCCCTGTAAGCAGAGGAAACCAGGTGCAGAAACTCTATAGAGGGAATGAGTTTGGTCTGCTCTTGGAAGAAGACACAGCAAACAGAGCTGAAGTGTAAAGAAACTGGTTTCAGAACAGAACCATGCTTTAATACTTTAATTAAAACAATCTTTAAACATGATTGAGGAAATTTTCAAAACAATATGATTGTACATAACCTCAACATCATTTAAATATAGGTGGTATCTCATATCTGTGTAATGTATTTCCTGTTATAGGCTTACATTAAAAAAAAAAAAGATTTTATTTATTTATTTGACCAAGAGTAAGAGAGTACAAGCAGAGGGAGCAGTAGAGGCAGAGGGAGATGGAAGCTTCTCACTGAGCAGGGAGCCCGACGAGGGATTGATCCCAGGACCCTGGGATCATGACCTGAGCTGAAGGCAGGCACTTAACTAACTGAGCCACCCAGGCAACCCATCGACTTACATTTTTTTATGTTTACAATCATGGAATACATACTATTTCCACTCTGACTTTCAAAATGCATTGTTAGGTATCTTACAAGTGTGTACTTTCATTTTCCATATTCATCTTTAGAAGTGTAACTCCCTTTCTTTTGTGGCATGTATCCCTTAGACACATTCTATGTATCTTCTGTTGAATCTTGATAACCTTTCTTGTTTTGTCCTCCATTTCTAAGGGAATCGCATACATAGCCTACCCCCAATTTTATTATGTCTCTGAATTTAAGCGAACACCTTGGCTTTTTATCACATTAATGTTTTTTTTAATGTAATTTCCTTTTGAGTGTATATTTGATTATATCCTACAAAACTCTAATGTAGATTTTGAAACAAAAGTAAATAAACACTGGAAACATAATGAAACAAATCATTTTGTGTCGATTGTCATTTAGACAACACGGGTCTCAGTGCCTTAACCGGAAATTATTTTTCCTTTATCTAGTTTCATATCCTGATTTCAAGAACTCCATAACCCAAGTCTACCTAGGTCACTTTATGATAGTAAACTGGGTGCTGAAGAGGTATATTAACTTTTGTGAGATTGCAGTACCACTCAATATGCCGCAGCAGTAATGAAGTAATAATTAAAGCGTCAATCTTAAATGGACTTCTTTTTTCCCTTAAGATTCCTCTGGACATTATATACTTTGATAGTAACCTATTTTGAAAATGGAGTTTTCTTTGCTGAAATTGCACAAAACCACCTATGTGTGCAGATAAAGAGTATTATGCTAAGTATTATAATCAGTATTCTGGTCAATAAGTGATATGCTCTGTTTTCCTCATCTGTGGAACCAAGGCTCTTTTGTATCCTAGCTACCTTATGTTTTAGTATGTAGATACATATATACTTGCATAGATTTGGATTTTTTTTTAAATATTGCTGATTGTGCCACTAACTGCAAGTGTTTCAGGATTTTGCAATGATTTTTTTTATCATCTCTGATTTGCCGGTGCCTGAGAGACAGTTGGAAGAGAGCGTTCTATAAAATTATTATGTATACACATGGAGCCTGAGTGGCTTAGTCAGTTAAGTGTCTCCCTTTGGCTCAGGTCATGATCCCAGGGTCCTGGGATTGAGCCCCACGTCGGGCTCCCTGCTTAGTAGGGAGCGTGTTTCTCCCTCTCCCTCTGCCTACTGCTCCCCCTCTTTGTGCTCTCTGTCAAATAAATAGAATCTTTAAAAAATTTTTAAAATTATTATGTATACTTAATACACACACACAATATGAACAAAAGTCTACCTATGACCCAGCAATTGCACTACTGGGTATTTACCCTAAAGATACAAATGTAGTGATCCGAAGGGGCATGTGCACCCGAATGTTTATAGCAGCAATGTCCACAATAGCCAAACTATGGAAAGAACCTAGATGTCCATCAACAGATAAATCGATATATACAATGGAATCTTTTTTATGGTGTTATGTTCTAGTATTCTTCTTCAGTTCTCTTTTTTCTAATTCATTAAATAAATCTGGTCATGGCTAAGTAAGTTAACAACCTACTAACGAGTAACAATCTGCAGTTTTAAAAATACTTCTTATAAAATTATTACCAATTTTCAAGAAATTATAGTTCATTTAAAAATATAGTGCAATTAAAAATTAAGCATATGTAAGTACAATAGATATACAGAAATTTAAAGTGGCTTATTTTAAATATAGGGGATCATCATACAGCAAATGCATGAAGTTTAATAGAGTTTCCATACCAAACTTATAATGTTCTTGCTATATTCATATATGGGTAATTTTTTGTAAATTTGCACTGGATTATTGTGTTTTATTTTATTAGTTTTTATTGAAATTCCATTTAACATACAGTATTAGTTTCAGGTGTACAATTTACTGATTCAACACTTCCATACAAGACCTGGTTCTCATCACAACTGTACCCTTTAATCCCCACCAACTAAAACACCCATTCCCCTCACCCACCTCCCCTTTGGTAACCTTCAGTTTTTTCTCTATAATCTGTTTCTCAGTTTTCCTATTTATTCCCCCTATGATTGTTTTCTTAAATTCCACATATGAGAGAATCATATGGTATTTGTCTTCCTTTGAGTGACTTATTTCGCCTTGCATATTACTCTAGCTCCATCCACATTGTTGCAAAAGGCAAGTTTTCATTCTTTTTTATGGCTGAATAATTTTTCATGTGTATATATATATATCGCATCTTCTTTATCCATTCCTCAGT
>RCUC01111260.1:0-15813 GCA_003697995.1 Taxidea taxus jeffersonii
AGGTCACAATTGGTGCAGAAAAGTCTGCTCATTATGGATATCATCATCTCCATACCTTTGCAAAACAAAAATAAAACTTGGCTATGATAATCCTGGAAAAAGCAACAGCAGTTAGAGAGTCATATGCAACACCCAACACAACTAGGTTTAATAGAATGAAGAGATTTTTTTCCGAGAATATTAATGGGGATTCGATGTAAAGTTGGCAGAGGCTGTCAATGAAACAACTTACTTTAGAAGGGCAGGAGCAAAGGTGTATGTTCAAACAATGAAGACAAAAAATAAATTCAACTCAACTCTGACACCATCTACCCAGAGACAGTGTCAGATTACGTGGATTACGGGCTCCGTCCTACAAGACTGCCCACTACCCCTCCTTCCGAAGCCAGTTGCAAGCCCATGTCATTACCTGTTCTTCCAACCCACCGGCTACAGACTTTCCAGGGACCCCCTCCTTGGACTTCAGACACCAGTCTCAAGTCTAGGTCATTACCTGTTCTCCAGACCAACTGGCTATAAACAGGTTCCTATGACCCCCTCATTAGGTTCAATTAATTTGCTAGAGCAGCTCACAGAACTCAAAACCCTTTACTTGCTAGATCACCAGTTTATATCAAAGACTATCCAGAACAGGCAGATGGAAGAGTTGCAAGGACAAGGGATGGGGACCGATAAGGAGCTTCCATGCTCTCTCCAGGGTACCCCCACTCTCCCAGAATCTCCATGTACTCACCTACCCCAAAGTTCTACAAACCCTCTCCTTTTGGGGTTTCATTATATAGGCACAACTGATTAAATCATTGGCCATTGGCAACTGATTCAACTGGCAGCCCCTCTCTCCTTCCTGAAGGTTGGGGATGGGACTGACAGTTCCCATGCTCTCGTCACAGGGTGAATTTCTCGGGCAACCAGTTCCCAGCCTCAGCTGACTCAGGAGTCCTTCAAAAGTCACCTCATGGGGTGCCTGGGTAGCTCAGTGTTTAAGCAGCTGCCTTCAGCTCAGGTCATGATCCCAGTGTCCTGGGATTGAGCACCGTATCGGGCTCCCTGCTCAGCGGGGAGCCTAATTCTCCCTCTCCAGCTCCCCCATGCTTGTGTTCCCTCTCTCACTATCTCTGTCATACATAAATAAAATCTTAAAAACAAAAAAGTCACCTCATTACTATAGAAAAAGATACCTTTGTTGCTCTCAACTATTAGAAAATTCCCAGGCTTTTAGGAGCTCTGTGCCAGAAACAGAGACAAAGACCAAATATGTATGTCTTATTATAAATCACAATATCACACAGTAAATGAAAACCCTGGGACTAGAACCCCACAATTTGTGCTTTAACAAACACTTCAGGCATTTCAATGCAGCTCAAGGTCAAGAACAACTCCTTCCAAGATGAGACTCCTCCTTGCCCCCCCAAAAGCCCTGGGAGGTGGCAGGATGTGCCTCACAGTCTGGCACACAGGGAGAGAAGAGGGACAGGAGAAAGGACAGGTAAAGAGGTTCCCTGTGACTGATCAGTTTTGCTCTCATGGATGAGAAGGTAGACATTTAGAGGCACACCTTCCCCCACATGGCTTTCTTGGGCTCACTGGAAGCCTCTCTGCTCGACCTCTCTGGCCAAGCTCCCACACGAGGGCCCTGTCTTCTGCCTCCACAGGACACTGCTCCTTCTCACTCATGGCCCTCTGCAGTCTACTCCACGAAGATTCTGTCAGGGCCTCCTGTGCTGTCCCCTCAACATCTCTAGGGGCAGGACAAGATGTGAAATGGCTTCAGCCCATTTCTCACTCCTGGGAGGCCAACCAACCTCTGATCCCCAGGAAATCTTCATATCCTCCCTCAGCCCCCCAAGTCCTTAGGAGTGTAAGCAATATACCTACCTTGATGGCCCTACACTTCTATAACTTTCTCAGGCATGAATCATGTACCCCCAGGTCAGCTCTTGCCCCACCTTCAGGGACACAGAACAAGCTCTCAAAATGGTTTCCTTGAAGTTGCCTGCCCCCACTGGACAGGTGGTGGGGATTTACATCATGGCAATCATTCCTTCAAGAAAATTCCCTCACACATTCTCTGTCCTCTCCTCTTTTGAATTTTTATTATCTTCAAACAGGTGAGTAGTCCAAGAGAACTTGAATCAATTTAGGGCCATTGTCTTTGTAAATGGTCCCTATGGTGATTTGGTTTTGGAATATAACATATCATGACTCGGTGTCTGTATAGAAACTTCTATTTTAGTATTCTGTTACATAGCAAGGTTCTCACGTGAGGTGTGTAACATGATTATCATTACCATCCAAGGTTATACATCTAAAAGAAACAAAGCAGAGACATGGAAGACTCAGGTCTTCCAGCTCCAAACTGCTCTTTCAACCCTCCCGTGGGATAGAGAACACTTGCTGAAAGAGGAATAGGAGACAGACACAGAATATGTGATCATTTATTAAAGCTGAAGTCCAACGTGAATTGACAGCCCCAAGAGTTCAGAACCAAAAAGAGAGTGCTTCACAAACATATTCAAGAACCAGAAAATGTAAATAAAATAGTACCTTGGATAAACTTCTTTGGATGGCAAATCATAAAGACCAACCTAGAGCATTTAAAATAAATGGCTATGTTCACTATCTTGATTGTGGTAATGGCTTTACGGATTTATATGTAGGTCAAAAATTTCATCAATCATAGCTCAATAAAATGGTAAAAACTCAAACAGAACAAACATTAAAATGGGTTAGAGTGGGAAAGCAAATACACAATATGAGGGTGTCTGATGATTCTGGGGTAACAGAAACATAAAAACATCAGGGAGAATTAGAAGTACAAAACACATTTTATAAAACAAAATCATGAAACAAGGAAAACACTTGGGGTTTATTATCCCCAAGATACTGATATTCAGTGTCTATGGAAGTTTTATTGGCTTTGTTAGGTAATAGGATAAGAGTAGTAACTATTTAAATATATACTATGGAACAGATTTTATAGCAAAATTCTTTTTTTTTAAAGATTTTATTTATTTATTTGTCAGAGAGAGTGAGCACAGGCAGACAGAGTGGCAGGCAGAGGCAGAGGGAGAAGCAGGCTCCCTGCTGAGCAAGGAACCCGATGTGGGACTCGATCCCAGGATGCTGGGATCATGACCTGAGCCGAAGGCAGCTGCTTAACCAACTGAGCCACCCAGGTGTCCCAGCAAAATTCTTTTAAAGATCAAATGAGACCCAAGTATATATTGGCATTTTGAAAGGCATATTCTGCTAGACAAATGTAAATCATTATTAATAATATGTTAATAGTTATTCCCGGTTAATTCATGTTTCCCCTTCTCTCTTCATGTAAAATTGCATATGAGGCACATCTTTCTTATCTAAAGGCTGAGAACTTCTCAGAAAAGAGTTTTCACACAGACATGGTGATGTTCATACCATTAACCTCTTTAAGCCCAGCCCAGCTACTGCCTTGCTCCTGGCATCCATCACCAGCAACAGTCCCACCTGATGAGAGGAGGAGCAGGGGACACCTTGTGCTACAGCTGTGATGAGATGACTTAACTTGTCCAGCCATCTGTCACAGGGAAAGCAAGCCTCCCACACACATGTGTGAAGTCAACAGATAGAGGGCTGGGGATGGATTCAGTCCCTCAGGGAGAGGCAGAGCCTGTCTCTCCCTTCTCAGAGTAAACTTCCAAAAGTACGGCTGACTGTTCAAACACATTTCCCAGAGATCTTAACTCTTCATAAACCACAAGCACAAGTCCCTTGCTTGGCTACTTTCAAATAGGGGACACTCACAGGAGAGCCACGATTTTTGTCTAGCATCCAGTGGCCATGCTTGGTATCTTGTTCGACAGATGAAGAAGCGATGTTGGCCTGTGTCCCCAAGTGCCTAGGACATTGTCTGACATATGTTAGGAACTCAACAAGTATTTGTGGAAGGAAGGAAGGAAGGAAGAATGGAAGGAAGGAAGGAAGGAAGGAAGGAAGGGACAACTTTGCCTTTTTACTGTTCTTTCTCCTCTTCTTCTGACCTGAAACAAAATGAGATTCCTATAGGTGAAACAGTCTCTTTCTATGGTGAAGACAAAAGTCATACACTATGGATAGCAAAGCAGAAAGAAAGAGGAAGCGGGAGTCCCTGATAGCATTGTGGATACTTCATATCAGCTCTAGACTGCTTTCCACCAGACTTTTTATATGAGGAACATGAAACTTGTATTTGGTTCACCACCACTGGGTTTCTGTTATAAACTGTCAGATGTAATTATAACTGATGAGTCAGAAACACAATATGGATAAGTGTACACAAACTCTCCTGGAAACCAACCCACTGGGAAGAGAATTACAGCAGCGTACCGCCATGGGTGCAATCCCATGAGTTAGAGTTATTGTTACAATTATGGTCTCTGAGACTCCTAAGTAAGGAGACTAAGAAACCAGATGAGGCAATGGAAGACCCCACTAGGGTCAGCTCAACAAGGTGGTCATGGAGTCAGTCATCTCCCCGCCTGAAGACAAGATTGACACCCTGTTTGTGAGGGATGGAGCTGCTGAGTATAGGTAGCAACATAGGAAGACAGCTTTTCAAGGAGACAGTCAGAAAGGTGGGACAAGGGTCGGGGCCTCTCATCAGAATACCAGCAGATGAGCACCTGTGATTCAGGCTCTGACCAGGGTGGTCAGAGTGATAAGTGATAAGAGATGATGGCAAAAGATGGTGTGTCATGGGCTAGAACCAGGACCTCCACATTCCAACAAAAAGCTTCCAAGCTACAGAGGAAACAGGCTGAGGTAGACAAGGGAAATGTGTTGGATTTCTGCACATTCCTGTCAATGGCCCTGATCAGATGTTTAGAGAACCAAATCCCAGGGAAATAAGGAAGATGCTCTTGGTTGCCTACCCAACAAGCATCCCCTTAACCTTTCTTCCTTGCCAAGCAGCTCATCACCACTGCAGAGGTAAAAATGCCACTCAGCCCTTCTCCCAGCTTCCCCTGCAGCTGAGGAAGGAGTATATGACCTAAACCTGGCCTGTGGGATCTGAGCAAAAGTTCACCGAAGGGCTTCTGAAAAGAGAGTTTCCTCCTAAATAATGTATTCTTTTTCACTTGACATAGGTTGAGACTAATACTGTGGCTAACAGTACTCTTGAGTTGGGGTATATGTGGTTAGCTGGTGAACATAGTTTTGCTCTTGGGATTTTATCCACCTGCCAATCTCAACACACACGTTTTTAAGTTACCATTTTGTAAGAAGGCTGGCCTCTAGTGCCCAGAAAACAGCAAACATTCTAAAAACCCTCACAGGTGTATCCAGGGGCTTCTAGCCATCAGGAGAGGACAAGAAAGAAAAGCAAAGTGACTCCCCTGTGACCCACTCTACCTCCAGAGAGTTAAACAAGGAGCACATGCAACTTCCAAATTGTCTGGAGTGAGCGTTCCCGCTGACACTATGCTATCCAGGGGCTAGCCACGAGGGAATGAGGTTGGGGACTGCCGCCATCTCCCCGGTGACACCAGACTCACAGCCCCTCACACAGTTTCCACAGTCAGTCATTCCTTTCAGGTACCTGGGAACCAGCTCCTGCCCAGGAACCACGCTTACCAACTCTAAAACACGGCCTCTCCCAAGTCTCCCTGCGATGTGGAGAGCCCAAGGGACTGCCTTCAGCTGCCCCAGAGTTGCTGTGGAGAACAGAGGAGAGGGGCTTCTAGCCACCCAGACTGCCCACCTGGCTCTCCCTTCAACGTCCCCCAGGTTCCTTTACGGAAAGCAGTCCCACCTCACAGACCTCGGAGTGGCCACCACCACCAGGCCCACACACACTAAGGGAAGAACGTCAGGGGACCTCCAATGCGTTTTCATGTTGGAACCAGATTTTGACAAGATCCCAAGTAGCGCAGCCAGCTTGCTGTGCTCCTGCACTGGTAGTGAGAAGAACATCTTCTAGGTGTGAGAGTAATCTAACTACAAAGGGGACATCAGTGAAAACAGTTCAGTCGGCCGTGTGTGGATCCTAACAGTGGGAGCTGAGACATGGTTCTCAGCGAGCTGACAGCCTCCCAGGCAAGAAGCATGTCAGAGTACAAGGGAGTTTGAGTTATTTTATCAGATGGATATTCCTGAATCCACTCCGAAGAATAAAAAGGGAATTATTTGCAAGCTACATTTAATGGTCATGAGGATCAAATTATTCCTAATGGCCCTGATGGGTCTGTTCAGATCAGCCTTAGAGAGGAAATTTGTAAATGGACTATCTTCTAACCTCCTAGACACCGTAACATGAAGGAGGGAGCAATTCCCGAGGACTGCCTTCATGGGATTCATGTCAACTCAAGTCCCGCGGAGTCACAGGGTGTCTCTCCTGCTCAGCACTGAGAAATCCCCAGAGGGTATTTTGTAAGAAGTGTCTGCCCCCTCAGAGAACCTGAAGTTACTTTTATGACCAGACTTTCAAATAGAAAGGGGTAAAAGAATGATTACAGGCTGCTCCTGAAGTCCAGATGGAGGACAGGAAGTGTGAGTATCTGCCAAGGCCCCCTGCCCCCACCATCTCTGAGCACCTCGCACTCAGCACCCACGTCCTTCAGAGGCTTGGGGCTGTCCGTCACCCACAGTGCAGGCATTCCCTTTTCATTGTTCCTGCTGCTACCTCACAACATGGCCTTCCCCTCCTCTTGTCTCTGTAAGACCCACCTCCTCTGTAGGACCCATTCTCTGTGATGTTCCTGGCTGCTCCCATCTGAATGCATGGCTCCTTCCACCAGATTCTCACTCAGGGGTACTCACTCCTTGAACCAAGAGTTCCGCACTACGGTTTAAGGGCAGAGGAGGAAATCAGAGGTGGATCTCCCCAGAGCTCATTGTTCTTTGATAATATTTAGTACACAAGTAATACATACTTTTATGGTAAAGAAAAAGAAGAAAAAAGGGAGGGAGGGGAAGAAAATAAAACCTTTAAGTACTCAACGCCGCAAAAATCGCTACATTTCCACCACCCAGAAACAGCAGGTGTCAAAACATTTGTAAGCCTTCTTTCTAGAGGTTTGTCTACAAGGATGTGGAGATAGAAGTGTAGATGTGAGCATAGACAGAGAAATGGACAATGTTTCTCTGAGAGGAAATGAGAAACTGCCCTATGCAGTTTTGTGAGCTGTTCTGGTTTCCGTGAGTGTCTGCTGAGCATCTCTGCGAGTCGAGACATAACCCGCTAAGGTCAAGCAGGTCAGCGATTCCCTAACACCCATGCCATTTCCTCCACGGATCTGATACAGGAAAAGAAGCCACCAAAGATAAAGAGCAGATCCCTACCCCACCCCACCCTCCACCCCCGCCCAAGCCACACCCTCAGAGAGGCTCCAGCTCAGCCCCCCTGCACCTGCTCAGCACCCGAAATTCCAGCTCGGGAGCTTCAACATCCAGGCCCACACTGACCTTCTGCTCATTCTGGCCTCAGCGAGGTTTGAACCCCAGATGCCTGGACAGCCTCACAGGTAAAGCAATCTGTGCCTCATTTCTCGGGGGCTACCCAGAAGACATGCCGGGGTGGGCAGTGCAACAGCTATGCCAAGCAGTCCTGAATCCGAGACGGGAGTTTTAGGGAAAGCTGCCCTGACTCTTCAACATCATGCTTACTCTTTCCAGAGTATTCTACGGTAAGAATGTATATTTGTGTTTGTTTATTATTTATCCAATTCTTGTTATCATATATTTAGGATACCTCTTTGGTATATTTTTAAATAAATCATATCACTCTGCCAGGTGTTTATGCACGTCATGAATATCTCCTAAAAATAAACTTCTAGAGGGAGAACTGCTGGATCAAAGAGAATCACAGTTTTGAAGGTTTTTAAGTAGCTGAACTGGCCAAGGATATATTAATTTTAGACTCGTGTTTCAAAATGTTCAAAAAGAATGGTCAGTACCTCATCCTCATCTTCACCACCACCGGACAAAAATAAGACAGGGAGGGGTAACCAATCCATCTGCTGTCTTTTTTTTTTTTTCCAGCCAAAGATTGAACAAATAGGGGCACCTGGGTGGCTCAGTCTGTTAAACGTCTATCTTCAGCTCAGGTCATGCTCCCAGGTCAAGCCCCACATCAGGCTCCCTGCCCGGCATGGAGGCTGCTTCTCCCTCTCTCACTCCCCCCACTCATGTTTGTGCTCTCTCTCGCTCTCGCTCTCTCTCTCTCTCTGAAACAAATAAATAAAATCTTTTTTTTTAAAAAAAGATTGAACAGGGACGCCTGGGTGGCTCAGTTGGTTAAGTGGCTGCCTTCGGCTCAGGTCATGATCCCAGGGTCCTGGGATTGAGTCCCACATTGGGCTCCTTGCTCAGCAGGGAGCCTGCTTCTCCCTCTGCCTCTGCCTGCCACTCTGTCTGCCTGTGCTCGCGCTCTCTCTCTGACAAATAAATAAATAAAATCTTAAAAAAAAAAAAAAGATTGAACAAATACTTTTCAATTTTAAAATTCTCAAGGGAATATAAGACACATTTTAAAAATTAGGTGACTTCTGCCTGTTGTCTCAATTCATACTTTTTTAGTGCCAGTGAGAGTAAATATTTCCAAAAACAGTTATAGATTCTTTTTATCCCCTGTTTTGTGAATGGAGCGTTCTTGACCTTTGCCCCAGACTCCCTGAGGTCCCGCCTCACAGACACCTTAGGCTAAAACAAAGGAACTGAGGCAGCCTCCATGCCAGAGGCTTTGCAAGAGCCGGTAAAGAAGTTCCCCAGTTCTCACGGGGTCCGGCCCATCTCAGCCTCCACCCCTAGCCTGCTGCCTGAGTCTGGCTATAGAGGCCCAGAAGCATGGGCTCGGTCTGAAGAAAAAGCACAGGCTTTTTCCGTCACTAACTCTAGAACTTTGAAGCCACCCCACCTGAAGACAAATCTCAAACGCAGCCATTTCCCAGCAACCTGCTAGCTCCCTCCTCTGCCTTTGGCGTAGAGTTCTGCCTCAGCCCCTCTAAGTGCGCCCCCAAATCATGCATCCTCAGTCCTTCTGCCCTAATACTCCCAGATGCTAGGAGCCTGGGACTGAAGATGATGTGTGTCTCCGTGTGTCTGTGTGTGTATGTCTATGTCTTGTGTCTGGGTGTCTGTATGTGCCTGTGTGTGTGTGTCTGTGTGTGCATGTGTCCGCGAGTCCCTTCGGCAGAGCTGTGCACCCGAGTCTTGCAGAGCCCTGTGCCCAGTGCTATGAGAGACATGGACATCAAAAGGAAAAGGCATGGTCCCCGTCTTCCAGGAACTGACAAGCAAGCACAGGAGATGACCTATATTCAGATAATAAATAATAGTGACAAAAGGCAGCATTTTGTGGATCCTATAGCAGAGGTAAAGCCAATGGCTATATATAGGAGGCGAACTTCAGGTCTGGAACACTGAGGAAGGCTTCATGGAGGAAGAGGAATTTAAGCCCAGTGGAGATGGGGAAAGTCAGGCCAGGAAGAAACCACAGCCCCAGCAAAGACACAGAGGTAGGAAAGAGCATTTCAGGAGCCACTGAATTTTATCTAGTGGAGGGTAGCCTCCCTAAAGAGGAGGAATAGAGGATAAAGTCAGGCAGGAGGGCTGAGCCCAGACTCCAGAGGCTGGAAAGCCAGGCCAAGGAACAGGGGATTTTAGCAACAGCTTCTGAATAAGGAAGACACAGTCAGATTTGATCAGCTATAAATCGCCTTCAGCTGCATTTATTCAGAAATAAGACAACTAGCCAAGATAAGAAAGATATAAATTGCCTATTGTGCCTGAAAAAATAACACTAATCCTTGTCATTGATGTGGGCAGGCTTCTGTTCTTCCGTGTATCGTGCTGCAAAATAATGGATCTGCATACGGTCCCACAGGTGTCATTTGCCTGTGGAATGCTATCTGCTCACAACTTAGAAAGCTTGATATGGGCTCCATTTTCATGGTTCATTAGTGTGACTCCCTCTGTGTCTGGTCTCCTCCAAAATTTTCAGGCACGAGGAAGGGCAGGTGCCCCTTCTGCACCCCCAATCCTCAAACACATCTGGGGAGCTTGTGCCTCCACTTCCACCATCTGGTTTCAACCCCACAGGTGGGTCAGCCTGGAACCCCTCTCTTTCCTCCTCCCCTGAGCTCCCAGATCCTCCTCCCAGCCCAGGAAGAGTTTTTATAGTCTTCGTGTGATGGGAAAGCACCCTTTGTCACATCCTACCTAGTTCCCTCTTCTGTTGTTCCCTTGTGTAAACTAAACTCTAGTGCCCCAGTGATGGCTCCCACAGACCCCACAAGCCCCATTTCTCTCAAAGAAACTGGCTTTGTAAAACTTCTGCAAATGGAAATCACCACTGTTGTCTCTGAAGTGCACTCTGAAGGCCTACCTAGGAAGTCAGGGTCCAAAATTGGTCTCTACAGTTTTCAGCTAGATTTTGTGAAGCTTCCTTTATGGTAAAGAATTTAACTTCCCCCTAAGACAGGTCTGCCCTTCACCTTAGGCCCCTGGGGAGGTCATCTCTAAATGCCTGGAATTTCTTGCTTGATAAGGGGCTATGAACCACAGCAGGAAGTCTAACAATTCGACTTAGAGGCGGACTTTGAGTCCCAGTTATCAGTTCAGCTTCTGGAGGAGCTGGAACCCGAGGCGGGCCACCTGCGCAGTTGACCGGGGAACTATAATAAAAACGCTGGACACTGAGGTTCAGGTTAGCCTTCCTGGCTGGCGAAACTGCACAGACGTTATTATTCATCCTTGCTGGAAAAGTAACACTGTTCATGACATTGGGACACGACAACTGAAAGCTCTGTACCTGGAACGTTCCTAGACGTTGCCCCATGTGTCTCTTCATTTGGCTGACCTAAATCTACCTCCTTCCCCTATCAACATGAGTACAACAGCTCGCATTGAATTCTTCTGAACCTAAAGATGGTGTTGGGAACTTAACAGTTCACGTCAAAGTGAGGGTAGCCTTGGGAACTATTCCTCTAACTTTGCACCCCCTGACTCAGTAGATGCCTCGGCCTCAATGGGAAGAGAGGGCTGGAGAGCAAAACTATTGCCAGCAATGAAAATTATACCAGATAACATTTGAAAGTATTATCCAGTCACACATGTATAAAAGGGAAACCAACAGTGCCTAGCAACCCATGGTAAATGCCCATGGTGAGTCGCTGACTCAGAATTCAGAAGAGGGAGCAAGGACTGTGGGTGCAAGAGGTCAGGGGGGACTCCATGGAGCTAGCAGGACTTGAGCCTTGAAAGCTTCTTATTTATTTCCCTGAACTTCCTCATTAGCCAACCATCGTGAAAATCTTTTCAAAATACCAAATAATCGCCTCGCTTGTTTGGAACATGGAGGCTGGGCTCCTATTCTTGATGCTGCTTTGATCTTTCCACAGCCCATGCTAAACATATATATGAAGGAGTAAATTGGCCATGAGAAAAAATGGCATCAGTGAAGACCTCTGTGGCCTTTGCACCCACAAGAAAGCCTTGGTAATTAACAAGGGTGTTGTACTGCCCAGTTCTGAGAGGTGCCATTCACACAGGATGAAAGTGATCAGTGTCCCCTAGAGCTGTGTGATGTGGCTGTCCTCATGGGTAAGGAAGTGCTTTAAGGCTACAAGTCTGATATTGCTAATTATGATAAGAGGAAGTGCCAAATGTGGGCACCCATGCTGAAACCTGAGCTTCTAAATATTCCCACCTATCTTGATTCAGGCTGCTATAACAGAATACCACAGAATATGTAGTTTATAAACCACAAAATTTCATTTCTCGAAGCTCTAGAGGCTGGGAAGTCTAAGATCAGGGTATAGGCAGAGTTGGTGTCTGGCGTGGGTCCATTTCTGGGTTCATAGATGGACATTTCCTCGGTGTCCTCACACAGCAGAAAGGACAAGAGAGCTCTTGGGGTTCTGTTTAATAAGAACAGTAGTCCCATCCATGAGAGCTCTGCTTCATGACCTAATCACCTCCCAAAAGCTACGTACCTCCTAAAACCACCATTTTAAGGGTGAGGGTTTCAACACATGAATTTTGGCGGGACGTAGACATTCAGTATGTTGCACCATCCCACCTGGATATCTGGACTTTTTTTCATCTGTTTCCTCCAAAACACTACAGAAAATAGAATTTCCTCTTTCAGTATGGCTTATAATGTTTTTTGGGTTTTTTTTTAAGATTTTATTTATTTATTTGACACAGAGAGAGATCACAAGTAGGCAGAGAGGCAGGCAGAGAGAGGGGGTGGGGAAGCAGGCTCCCTGCTGAGCAGAGAACCCAATGCGGGACTCGATCCCAGGACCCTAAGATCATGACCTGAGCCGAAGGCAGAGGCTTAACCTCTGAGCCACCCAGGCGTCCCTGGCTTATAATGTTTTTAAGAAGATGATGACCCACCCCGAGAATCTAGTAAAAGTCCTAAACTCTTACCCCAAACATAGACACACTCACAGAATTTTGTGCAGAACTCCAGACAACCAGAAGCCCATCCTTCAAACCCTACTGCCTCGTAGAACCAGAATGGGATCCTGCTATAAAATAAGAAACATCCTTTCCTTAATAACGCTCAGCCTTTGTAGTTTAATAACTTTGCCTTTGTTGGGAGCTTTTGAATGTTAACTCTGCCACAGGGTCAGTGTGGTAATTTACTCTAAAGACTCTGGCTTGAACTATGTAATGTGCAAGAGGTGATCAGTTAGCCTATGAAAAATCCTACACGAAAATCCACAATTCAGAGGTGGCCAGCAAGCCCCCCAAACGTTGCTGCTCACATCTACTCCACAAGGTTTGTCAAATAGCACAAAAGATGTTAGAGATCATCTATTCTGGTGAATAAGTGGTAATTCAAGGACTATAGATGCTACTAAAATGACCCAGGGTCCTTGAAGACCTTAATGTGAACTGAAATAAGCCAGACACAAAAGGGCAAATGGGATTCCATATACATGAGGTACCCGGAATAGTCAAGTTCAGAGACAGAAAGTAGGATGGTGATTGCCAAGGGCTGGGGGAAGGTAAGAATGTTGAGTGGGGGGGCACCTGGGTGGCTCAGTTGGTTAAACGACTGCCTTCAGCTCAGGTCATGATCCTGGAGTCCCAGGATCGAGTCCCGCATCAGGCTCCCAGCTCCATGGGGAGTCTGCTTCTCCCTCTGACCTTCTCCTCACTCATGCTCTCTCTCACTGTCTCTCTCAAATAAATAAATAAAATATTAAAAAAAAAAAAAAAAGAATGTTGAATGGGTGCAGAGTTTCTGTTTGGGCTGAGGAAAAGTTTCTGGAGATGGATGGGGGTGACGGCTGCACAGCAGCATGAATGATACACTTACTGCCTCTGAATCGTGACACTTTAAAAAAAAAAAAGTAGAATTTTAGGTTATGTATATTTTACCAAAACAAAAAATACATATGTATCCAGTCCCTTCCATGCTTACATAAATGAAGTATAAGGATCAAGAAAGCCCAGGACCCAACACTACCTTTGGAGAAAACTGTCCCCTTGAGAAAAATCCTGTCCCCACACTTTAGGGACTCCAACAAGCACCTTGTGGGATTATCTAAATCCCATGCAGTTGCAGTGGTTTAGGATGACAAGGACGGCCCGTCTAGAACTTGGACTCTGAGTTTAACTTGACTGCAAAGTCATCAGAAACTGTAGCATTCACCGTGAAGTAATGCGCTCATGAAGTCTACGAGAAGACCTTCCCCCAAGCTTACCAAGGCCAACTACATGATTCATTTTAAGCTAGCAGATATGGCAGAATTCAAAGATTTGCTTTCTTTGTAACATCCCAGCCACCTTGTGGTTGTCCATAGTCCCCTCTATTCATCAGAAGCTGTTAGTCTTTAACCCAAGGAGATAGACAAGTGCTGAACAGACCAGATTTGCCCAAGCCACTTCCCAAATGTTGAAGAAACTCAGGGCTTACCCTCCAGCCAAGAATGCAACAAAAAAAAATGGTAGCTCAGGCCTCCACCCCTGCCCCAGTAAAGCACACAACTGCCCAAGGGTTTACACCCAGCAGGGATTGCTTTGACTTTGAGAAAAGCCACAGGATGAATAGAGAATCCTGTCTTGCCTCCACTCAGATTCAATAGGAGAAACTAGGCATACCAAGATGTTTTAGGAGTTGCTCCATAATATTTCACCAGCTCTTAGAGAATATGAGGAGGAAAAGGAAACATGGTATCTATTTAATTAAGTAAGAGTTAACCCAATTATGAGGGAACATAAATGCATGTCCCAATATAAATAAATATATACCTCAGATATAAAGTGTTGAACTATGTCATAACTAAGCTAAAGCTTGTAAAAATTAGAAAAATTGTTAATTCTCAAAATTCGAAAGTGCTGTGTCCTAAAGAACAAGGAGTGAAATTGCAACAATCAACACAAGTGTGACCACATCACTGCTGATATTAATTAATTTGTTCTTTCCATTGTGCACACATGTTTATGAGTGAGTACAATACACTAGGCAGATTCGGGATACCATGCAAATGAGAATGGCTTTGTCCTTTTTTTTTTTCCCCTAGGAGTTCATAGTTATTTAAAGCGGAAGAAAAAAACAAAAACAAAAAAATAATAATAAATTTTTAAAAGACCAGAAAAAAGCCAATTTAGTGCTTAAAGAATTTTTTTTCCCCTTACTGATCTTCTGGCACCAAACATGGGGGTTTTCCACACCAACAAACCGATACTCTCTGACCTTACAATTCAACTTAGCTCTGACACTAACTACCCAGAGAGGATGTCAGACTCCACAAGTTGAAGGGCTCAGTCCCACAAGACTGTCCCCTCCTTAGACACCTGTCACAGGCTTCGGGTCCCCAAATCATCCATACCGCTAACCAATTTGGCTACAAAGTCAGAGTTTCTGACAACCCCTCCTCAGTTTTGGCAATTTGCTAGAACAGATCCCAGATCTCAGGAAAGCACTTTACTTACATTTACTGGTTTATTATAAAGATGTAACTTGTGAACAGCCACAGGAAAGAGACGCAGGGGGCCAGGTATGGGGAAGGGGCGTGGAGCTCCCTCACCCTCTCTGGAGGCAACGTCCTTCCAGCGCCTCATAATGTTCACCGACCTGGAAGCTCTCTGATTTTTTTTTTTTAAGATTTTATTTATTTATTTGACAGAGGGAGAGATCACAGTAGGCAGAAAGGCAAACAGAGAGAGAGGAAGGGAAGCAGGCTCCCCACTGAGCAGTGAGCCCGATGCAGGGCTCGATCCCAGGACCCTGAGACCATGACCTGAGCTGGAGGCAGAGGCTTAACCCACTGAGCCACCCAGGTGCCCCTGATTTCTGTTCAATAGTCTTTGCAGAGCTCCCTGTCCAGCCCACTCCACCTTCCCAGAGGTCAGTGCGAGGGGCTGAAAGTTCCCAGTCCCCAATCACTGGGTCTTTTAGATGACCAGTCCCATCCTGAGGCCATCCAGGGGCCCACTCTAAGTCTCCATTAGCATAAACTCAGGTGTGATGAAAAGGGCTCATTACGACTGGCAAAGTCGATCCTATCAGGAAATCCCAGCATTTTTGTTCCTCCTTGCCAGGAACTGGGACAAAGTCCAAATATATTTTTGTATTATACCACAGCATTAAAATATTCGAAGCGGGTTTTCAAGGGGACACAAACAAGGTACTGGACAATTTTACTGGGAGCAATGAGTTAGGGGAAGCCTCAAAAAGGAAGCTGTGGCTGCATCTTAAAACAGGGCAGGTGTTCACTGTGTAGACAATGAAGGAAATGACAAAGGGAACCAGAGACAAGCAATGGCCCAGCACTGGACCTGGGAGGACCAGCTCCTAGGGACTACTACAGGAGCTCTGACTGGTCTCCCTGATTC
>RCUC01111262.1:0-12411 GCA_003697995.1 Taxidea taxus jeffersonii
TAGGCACTAATTTCATTTCTTTTCCTTAAAGATGAATTTCCATAGTCACTGGACTGAGATGGAGAGACCAGTGGCACCAGCACCAGGAGACCCCTGGTCGAGCCCCTTTCAGCCACAGGGAAGTACTTCATTTCTCTGTGTCCTCTGAGAAAATGAGAATACAAGCCCACTCTCCAAAGGCATTTGTGTGATGATCAAGTGAGATCATTGAGGGTGAACATATTCTGAAAATTGTTAGTGCCTGAGAAGTATAAGGGGACAAGTGACAAATGACAATCTGATTTCATTTTAATTAAAAAAAATGGGTAAATGAAAGGACCGATTTATCTATCAAAACATAAGAACACAATGCTTACAAATCAGGGGCTCAGAGTTAGGCTCCTGCTGTATTCCTTCCCAGCTGTACTGCTCAGGAAAGTTACTGAAACCTGGAACCTCCCCATCCTCCCATCAGCTAGGGGTCTGGTAGTGGCTGCTTCATGCTGTTGGTCTGAGGATTCCCTGGCATAGTCTGTGCAAAGCCCCTAGGATTGTGCATGGTACTCAGTAAACAAGTGGTGCCTATTGCTTGTCACTGTTAAGTTTTCTTCAGTGAACATTTATGTTCATGCCAATTATACCTAAGAAAATTGTGGAGAAAGTGTTAAAAGAGAAAGAAGCGAACATATCCGTGGGTGGCTGGGATCTTGCTATAGGGCTGTATAGGAGAATGACCAGGACCAGTGGCTGGCTGCTCTGTCCATTGACTAAGGGTTGGAACATTCCATAGCCAGACCAATCCTGCAGAAACATACATATACACACATAATTAAGCCCCAAGTGCCAGGGAGACCAGAGTGCTATCTCCCTAGGTATTTACCTTCCAAAGGGACAAAGCCCAGACCTTGGAGAACTCTCTAGGTCATAAAAGCCCAGGCACATGGGACTCTCTGACTCCTGGGACAATTTTACATTCAGAATGTCAAGGTAGGGACCCAGGGTCCTTTCTTTCTCATCTTCAAGGAGCAAAGGTGTCTCTTCCTCCTTTCTGGACATGCAGAGAGAGAGGCAGCTACTTCTCCCCTGTGCATAAGCAGAGAACATCCTTTGTCTTCCATCCTTTATCTCTGGGGTTCAGCCAGCCTGCACGTAGAGCGTCTCTATAGGCTCTTGTCACCTTGCCTGGGGTCTAGGGGTGGGCGCCAATGCTGCAGCGTCCCTGGCTGTTGGTCTGGGTGTGAGTGTCCCTATAGAGCAGTCTCATGTTTCTACAACATCCACATATGTGAAGTACATAACTGTGCCAGCAAGCAGCATCTCAGACCCTGGATGGTTTGACAAATAGGCCACATAACTGGGCACATCACTGTGCCCAGAGAAAACTATGCCCCATCTCTGAGACATGTTTAAGGACAGCACAGCCCACAGGGGACATCGGCAGGACCAGGAAGCTGCAGGCCTGCCTCTTCCAGTGTCCCTTCTTTAAGCAAAGACACCTCCCTCCCACTGGTACATGAATAAGCTGCCATTTTTTACAAATTGTAGCTGGATCCTTTTACAGAAGAGTACAGTCCTAATGAAAGGACTCTGTCCCAAGCTATTCCTGGAAGAAGTGGAGATGCTGGCGTCTCCTGGCGTTTCCGCTTCTGATCAGCCTCATCTGGGAATTTAATCCATTTTCTGATCAAAGTCCAAAGTCTCTGTTTTGTTCGAGCTTTAATCGTTGGCTGTAAAGACTCTCTGCTATTGCACGCACACACATTAAAATCAAAATCGGGTTACAGCCAAACAGTGATTTGGTTCCGAGGCCTGGGGCGTTGGGTAGGAAATACACATTAGATAAATAGGCAATCATACCTTCATTACAGGAAGGGACTCCCATATTTCAGGTACCAGTTAACAATGTTTTCAGCATGTTGGGAATATTTTATTCTACACACTGAATTTTCTATAGGCTGAAGGCTATGTGTGAATGGTTGAAATGGCCCCAACCTGTGTTTTTTCTCATTTCTTTTTAACACTCAGTGAAACAAAAGAAGAAAAATAATTTAAATTCAGATGCTTTCCAAACTCCAGTATGAACTTTCACTTCTTTGTGATTAAAAAAAAAAGTTTCTGTTTCTTTAAGGAAGCACATGATATATTTGTGAGGCTGGCTGAAGAATCCCTTTATAAAGGAAAGGCATGAGGCTTGGAAAGGACTTACATATCAGGAAGCCTGCTCAGGACTTCCTTTTACCTTATCCGTCAGTGAATTGTTCAGATGGTTGAAAGATGGGAATTGCTGTTTGACATCCCATACCAGACCTAAGCAATTCCAGCCCCACTGTATGCTGGGATGCCACTGAGGGCCAGATTCTGAGCTGGTGCTTGGAGGGTCCCTGAGGCCTTTGGCTCAGGATGTTTAGAGGCTTGGGGGCTCAGATCAGCCAGCATTTTGATCACTCTCCTTAACTGTGTATTTCATACTCAGAGCACCAATTTTCACAGAATTAGAGGAAATAAGGATACATAAACTCTACTGAAAAGTTCACCTTTCTTTCTCCTGGCAACACAGAGGAGCCTATGATTATAAAATGATTTCGTATAATTCCCCATTGACTTTACAGGTGTCGAAGATGTAGGGTAGAAGGCTGACATGCGTTGGTCCAAGGGTGCATTTTGAAACAAATCCTTCATAATGCATTGCCATTCTAATGAGCTGTTAGGTTGATGAGTGTAGGGGGGAATTTCTGCTTGTTTTCATTCTGGATCAGGGAGTAGTCACTACTGATGCTGTCCAGGGAAGTCACTGAAAGTAAGAAGAATGTCTTGTGGTTATGCATATTGGTCTCGTGTAGGTCTAACCTTTCCCCCAGAGCAGTGGTTGACCCTTTCATCGAAATGAATTTTCCTCTGGCTACTCTGGCTCAGGAAGGAGATAGACAGGCAAGGATGAGGAAGGCATGAGCAACACAGGACTGTGGAAATTCATGAGAGCCAGCCAGATGAGATCCAGCAAACGCTATTTCTGCAGAGCTGACCAGAACAAGGGCATCGGCCACCCTCTCTTGCATTTTGGTAGAGACTCAGGGGCAGGCAGAGGACAGGGGAAGCTCTAGAGTAGAGGCAGGGAAGACCCCCCCATGTGCTCTGATGGGAGGCTGTCGGAGTGGGGAAGCTGGAGGTGGGCTCAAGAAGGTGATCCATTGGGACGCCTGGGTGGCTCAGTTGGTTAAGCGGCTGCCTTCGGCTCAGGTCATGATCCCAGCGTCCTGGGATCGAGTCCCACATTGGGCTCCTTGCTCGGCAAGGAGCCTGCTTCTCCCTCTGCCTCTGCCTACCTCTCTGTCTGCCTGTGCTTGCGCTCTCTCTCTCTCTCTAACAGAAACAAATAAATAAAAATAAAATCTTTAAAAAAAAAAAAAAAAAAGGTGATCCATTAAGGGTCTGGTAGTTCCATAGGTGGCAGTGGGGGATGTTGGGAATCAGGGAAGTTATTCATTTTTACTCAACTCCTGGCCATTTGGGGCTGATTGCTACAGAGGCTGTTGGTTGGCATTTTGGGTTATGGCTAGTGGAGGTGGCCTGACTTCCTGCAGGCATGCCGTGGAGGCTGCAGGCTGGCTTCCTGGGCTGGGGACTGGAGATAGCACTGGGTTTCCTGGCCAGGTTGCTGCAGGGTGGGGGTCAGAGTTCTGTTTCTACATATGGTCTGGCCATTGTTTGTTGGTATACTTAGGATCTCAGGACCAACATGGTGCTGGCTGAGAATAAACAACTGACTGGCACCTGTTAGCCTGGGAGCTCCTCAGGCTGTGTAGCTCCCAGTCAGATAGTGGGCACTGAGAGTGGTCCAGTGTTCGCCAGCAGGGCCCGCCCTGCGACCGTCTGTTATTAGCTATGCACTTGGTCATGAGGCACACAGACACCAAAGTGTTTGCATGCAGAGAGCTCCTGACTGCCTTCCTTAAACTTGGACTTCACGTTAGTGAACCACTGGTCTGAGGGGCATACTGTTTTATTGGGCAGGGAAAGCTCCGTCCTGGTTTTTAATAGTGACTGGCTGTCTTCATCATCGAGGACTTCTTACAGTGGAAGATTCTCGCCTGTCTTGCTTCACCCCTGCTCTCGGCCTTGACGTGGCAGAGGTTTTCTGGCCAGGAATGTAGTCTTCCCAATCGCTCTGATAATGTCCTTCTTTAGTCATTTTCTTGACACTTACAGGAAGTTCAATGTCATGGTCTCGCTGCCCTGGGCACTGTGTCCGGCCTGAAGCCAATGGAGGCCACAGCCAAATGGCTTGGCAGTGTTTGTACCAGCCCTGGTGCCCGTCGCTGTGATCCCGACAGCCCCCCGGGGTGTTCTTCTGAAGGGGGCCCCCCTGCCCCCCAGTTTATTGTTTGTGTGTTTATTGTGTGTTTAACATCATTGGTAGTCAATGGGGACATTAGAATCCTTGTTTTCTAGAATTCAAGAATAAAGTTTTCAGAGTTTAAAACATTAAGTTTTACACAAAATGTGTCTAAAGTATCTAAGTTTATAAATAAACTCTAAAAATATTATGTAGGGTTTTGAAAGACATCTGCAAGTTTAGAAGACGAGATGGTTTTAAACAGGCATTTCTTCTCTTGCCTTTGTGTGTGTTTGTACTTTTAAATTAAATGACATCCTCTGAGTGTAGGAGTTAAGTCAAAGCTGTCAAGATTTTTTTTTCATCCTAATAACAACCCTTGTGCCATTGACTACCAAGAATAACAATGAGCCTTTTTTTAAGCTAAAAAAGAGTATTTATTTTCGTTGCTGAAAGAACAATTATTCATGTCCTTAAGTTATTTAAGGTATTTTTATGAATTCTATGAATACGTCATTTTGAAGTTCAACCACACAAAATAAAAATGCCTTATTCATAGGCCCTCCACCAGAAATACTTGGGTCGGTGGGTCTTGGCCTTTCAATAATAATCACTAACACTTAGAGAGGACTTTGATGTGCCTTCTGCTGTTGGAAATGCAGTGACTATATGAACCCATCTGCTCTGCTCTTTATCCTCACTTTATAGCTTACAAATTGAGACCCAGAGAGGTTCAGTCCCTTGCTCAAGGTCACATAGCCACAATTTGGACCTGGGCCATCAGACCATTGACCCTGGGAGGGCCCACTTGCATGCTGTTGAAGCATTTAGTTTCTCCCTGGTTTCCTCCTAAAACACAAGCTTGGACAGAAGAAAAAATATTTACTATATGTTTATATCTCAGAACCTTTGTACTTTTGGAGTATAAGACATAATGGTGGTCACTAGGCTCTTCCCTTGAACTTGGCCCGAGCTGCTGCTAATGTGCTACTACCCATAGGCGAATTCAAGAAAAGACAAGAAGAATGATGTGGAAAAGAAAGGAAGGAAGGAAGGAAGAAAGGAAGGAAGGAAGGAAGGAAGGGGGGAAGGAAGGAAGAAAGGAAAGACAAGAAGAATGATGTGGAAAAGGAAGGAAGGAAGGAAGGAAGGAAGGAAAGACAAGAAGAAAAACAAGGAGGAGTTTGGTGGTAGAAGTATTTACGATTATCTTCTGATCTCATTTGTTGTTGTTGTTTCTGATCTTTTGATTAAATCAGTTTTAGCAGACTTTTTTGTTTACTGCAGTGAAATATTTAACACCCCTGAACTGTCCATTGAAAGATGGCTACAATGGCCAGGTTCATGTTGTATATATTTTACCGATCAATCAATAGGAAGAAAAAAATGTTCAAATCCAAGGAGCTGATGAGCAACTCCTCAGCAAGGTGTGATCCCTCAGGAGGTGTGGGTTGCTTTTGGAACATAGTGAGACTTTCCCAAACGTGTTCACATTCTGCATTGATCTCACAAGGAATCAGAAGGCCTCAGCAGGATATGAAGACCTTCAGAAAGAAGCCAAGAATAGTGTAGAAGTGCCTCCTTTTCGGGCAAGAACTGGCTGATGTAGTGACTTCAAGGACCACTTTGGTTCCTGCTGTGTTTGGGGAATGATACCGCAGATAAAAATGCTGTGAAGATGGGCCCTCCTGTGCTGGAGAGGAGAAAACAAAGGATTGATGAAGAAGGGGAGTCCCTGGCACATATTTTTAAGTTTGATGGATCTAGTCTCTTACAGAAGCGAATGTCTTCGAGGACTTTCTCTGGCAAGGGGGAAGCACAAGCCCAGGGAGGAGATTGCACAGGACTGAGGTCTCGGATGCCTGACTGGGCCCAGAGGATTCAGCCTCAGTGAGGTTCATGTTTTTAGAAGGATTGTTATGGATTTTGCAAGAATCCTGATTACAAAGTCCCATGGGTTCTTGATGGTCTGCTCTATCCCTATTTTTTTTTTTCATAAGCCTTGTTTTTTTTAGGATGCAATTTTTGAGGATTTTATAATGTTCTAGAAGAAATGTCTGCATCATACTTGGGAAGGTAATGTCCTGAGAAGTTCTTGTAGGAACAGGGACAGGTCAAGATCTGGATCAGAACTTGAGTTTTTGCCACTCCGGGCTGCAAGGGAAATCACAAAGGATCTCAAGAAGGAAGAGATGGACAGTCAAAAGAGAATTCGCAGAGCCTCAGATGCCCTACACAGTGTGGCATAGAGCTAAGCCAAGTCACCGTAAAATAGTCACCTCTAGGCCTAGAGCATACACTCTTTCTCTGAAGCATCCTATTGAATGACAGGAATATACACATGCCATCCCAGGTGGGAAAGTGATCTTTTGCTAAAATGTGTGGATTTTTAAGAGGTTACCTGCATAATCAGAAAATACGGGGCCGGAGATACCTAAAGAGGACATTTCTCTCTAGTCAGAGACTAGATAGATCTAGAGCTGGAAATTATTTTAGATTTGACATTTACGTTGTCAAGAAACTTTCCCATATGTCCAACAAGACTTTCTATTTAATTTCAGACTGGTAAAAATAATTCTATTTGAGGGAAAAGCTTGTTGTTATTGTTTGTCCCGGATTGCCCTGACACCTGTTCTCTGCCTTGAGCTGCTTCACCATGAGCCTCAAGTGCCCTGCTGTAGGGTAGAGCCAGTGTATGGCTGCGACACATCAGTACACAGGGCCCACTGTGGCATGTCACCCGACAACATTGTCCATATATCAATCTCAGGAGCATGGGATTCCCATCTGTTTGAATCTAGGTTAACCTGAGTTTAGAGACTCACTGGGGTGAAGAAGGTAGTCAGTTTCCTTCTCCAAGTACTGCTCCATGAGCAAGATGCACTTCTTCCGAATGATTCTTCTAGAAGCATTTATTTTAGCTAATATGGTACCTCAGCCTAAAATCAGCTCCTCTTTCTCAAGTTTGGTTGGTAGTTGAGTATAGGACTAAAAGTAGTTTATTAAGGGACCTAAACAGTGTCTTCAAATAAACTGTCACCTCCCTGCTTAATTATGACCACTAATAAATCCTGGGAAGGAGAGGACAGTGGCAGCCGGTCCAAGGGTGGGCATAGTTGCCAGCAGAGGCCAGCTGTGAATTCCAGCCCCATTGCCCATTAGCTATAGGAATTTGGGTACCTGGTGTCATGACCCTTGGCTTCAGTTTGTTTCCTCACAGAGACTGAACTGTAGATGTTCCCTATGGTCCCTTCAGCTCTAAAATTTCTGCCTCAACTATATTCAGATCACAACGTTATTATAAAGTTATTATGGATGTGACTTTATCGTATTTACAAAAAGCTATAATATGTTTCCTAACCATAAGTAGAAAGAAATTAAAATTGTTGAATTCTCTTTCTTTAGTATTTTATTTATTTATTTGAGAGAGAGAGTGTGAGAGAGCATTGAGCAGGGGTTAGTGGGGGAGAGGCAGAGACAGAAGCAGACTCATTGCAGAGCAGGGCGTCTAATGCAGAGCTCAGTCCCAGGACGCTGAGATGATGACTTGGGCCAAAGGAAGATACTAATCAGCTGAGCCACCCAGGTGCCCCTAAAATTGTTGAATTTTTAACTTTGCTCTAAAGCCATGTTGTGGAAGTTTTCAGGTACCAGTTTTTTCAAGGCTAAAATTTGTAGAAAAGAGGTTTTGAAAAACTGGAGAGAGGTAGGAGGGAAGGAGAGGGAATATGGCATAAGTATGTCCCCATCAGAGGCCCCACTATCTGTAAGAATTTGATGTAAGCTAAAAGAGGCCCCAAGAGTTGGTGACAGAGGGAGGAATTACACTGTAATGTTGGGGAAGGTAGTTAGTCATTTTGAAAAACAAAATCTAAAATTTTACATCTTCACTTTACCCTAGATAGCCAACCTGAATTCCAGATAGATTTAACAGTGATTTTTTTTTAAAGTAGGAGAAAATAGAAAAAGAAACATTTGTGAAACTTAAGTAAAGAATTTTCTGTAGAAGAACAAAAAGAAGTTGCAAAATAAAAATATTGACAGATTTGACTTAAACTTCTGTGCTTCATAAAACAGTGACCAAAATGTAAAGACAATTCACCTGGAGAGGATACTTGCTGAAAAGAATGAAATCTTCAATGTAAGGGAACCTCTAGAAACAGACTTTATACCTAAGACTCTAATCCAGAATTTCTCTGATTCTGGCCAAAGAATCACTTGCATCAGAATTAGCTAAAAAGGGGGGCGCCTGGGTGGCTCAGTGGGTTAAGCCTCTGCCTTTGGCTCAGGTCGTGGATCCCAGGGTCCTGGGATCGAGTTCCGTGTCGGGCTCTCTGCTCTGCGGACAGCCTTCTTCCTCCTCTCTCTCTCTGCCTCTCTGCCTACTTGTGATCTCTATCTGTCAAATAAATAAATAAAATTCTTTAAAAAAAAAAAAGAATTAGCTAAAAAGGTAGATTCCCCACCCCCCACCCTCACTGACGTTTCCACCCATTCTTAAGCACGCTGAGATTGAGATCCATTGCCCCCACTCTGGCAAATTCCATTCCTTCCTGTGAAGGCACAGAAGAGGAATGGCATATGGTTAGCAGGAAAACGGTTGGTCTCGAGAAGTCGAGGAAGTGCAAATAGAAATGATGAGATCATTTTTCATTAATCAAGTTATCTTAAAAAAAATCATAAATGGTCACTCCTAGGGATGTGAAACGTGCTTTCCATGGCATTTATGGTGGTGTGTATGAGGAAAGCTATCTGCAGGACGTGTCAAGAGCCCTTTACATCTTTGTGCTCAGATGTGAGCATATAAGCCCCATAAATGTACTTCCAGGACCTCCCCTAAGGAAGTAAACCCAACTGCTAACCACAGTTACAGCAGCAAAAGGTTGGAAACGGCAATGTCTGAAAAGCTTGGTGTAGCCAAATCAACCCTGAGTGGCCCCTGGCTGGAATAATTACAGCTATTAAAAGTACTATTTGTGGAGACTACAGAGTAACACAGGAAAATGCAAATAACATTCAGTGAGAGAAGGACCATATGAAGTTAAATCTGCAGCATGATCTCAACTGTGTAAAAGGCACCCATACTTAGGAAAGGAAACGCAAAATGTCAGGGGTAGTTGCCTTTGGGTCATGAGTCCATGGAGGATTTAAAGGTTTTTATTTAAAACTTTTTTTTAAAACTTTTCTGGGTCCTCCAGGTCTTTGAATGACTAAGTATTCTAACTTATATGGGGGGAGGTGGGAACATACTCAAAGATGGTCTTCAGTCTTCAGTCCTGCTGCTGGTGGGCTCTGGGGGAGGAGGCTCAGGGAGTCCCACGTTATCTCAGGTGTGCTGGCTAGGTAGGTACGGTTGTGCTCCCATTTCAAAGATAAGGCCTTGAGGCTAGGGCAAGGTGGCTGACTTGCCTTAGGTTCCTCAGCAAGTAACAGTTTTTGGAAACCCAGGGAATGATGACCAGGCCATTTTGAGGCAAGAATTTTCCCCCATGGGACTCTACCCACCAGTCTTAGAATATGGCTTAATTTGACAGATGTTTGCAACTTCCGGTGACTCAGGGTGACCCATTCAGACCCACAAGTCTGTCCTCCTGCTGAAGTAGGCAAGAAGGGACAGTGTGATGGGACGGTTTGAGGAAGGCACCCAAACTGGTGTGGCTGTGGAGAGATGGGAGGGGTTGCTCCCTGCCCGACAGCTCCTCACTTTTCCCGGCTGAAGGACGATAATAAGCCAAGTAGAAGAGCAGACCTCTGTGGTCTGTTCTCTCTAGAAGTGCCAGACCTGGTGGGCTCGTGCTAGTTCTCTGGCAAGGGAGTTCA
Source organism: Taxidea taxus jeffersonii (assembly GCA_003697995.1). Taxonomy (NCBI): domain Eukaryota; kingdom Metazoa; phylum Chordata; class Mammalia; order Carnivora; family Mustelidae; genus Taxidea; species Taxidea taxus. The sequence goes on from RCUC01111262.1 coordinate 10,133, forward strand.
TTCAGTGGGTAAAAAAAAAACCACCCACTAATGTCTCTCTATGAATTTCACTCATTATTTTTCCATATCACTTAAAACATTAAGCACACTGAAGCATTAATTAGCATGCTGAACTTCCTGAGAGGAGCAAAAATCATTTGAGCTGTGAATTTTAATTACCTATCTTATAAACTCCTTTGAGGTAAAGAAGCCCTGTCTCCTTCCCCATCGACTTTCAAGGGGACTCCTTGATTTCATAAGACTACCCATCAGAAGCGAGTAAACTGTTGTCGTCCAAATGTATTGATCCTAGGCCCCTGGAAGGAAGGCTCTCAGTGTCTAACTGGAACTTGCTGCGGCAAAACCAAGACCTAAGCTAGGTGCAGAACTGATAAGTACTTCACTTATGACGGATCTTCAATTTGTTTCTTAAAAATAACACAGGGGGGCACCTGGCTGGCTCAGTCATTAAGCGTCTGCCTTTGGCTCAGGTTATGATCCCAGGGTCCTGGGATTGAGTCCCACATCAGGCTCACTGCTCTGCGGCAGGCCTGCTTTTCCCTCTTCTGTTCCCCCTGCTTGTGTTCCCTCTCTTGCTGTGTCTCTCTCTATCAAATACATAAATAAAATCTTAAGAAAAAAACATAGGATGTAAATTTAAATTTACATTTATAGAATTCTCTCAGTCGGTCATCCTCTGTGATGGGCTCTAGACAGTTTGGGCTTTATTTACACAGTCCTCCACAGGGTAGCTCACCAGGGCTCTAAGTGGCTATGTCCTGGGTGACCATGTGTGCTGTCATGCCGGGAATATCCGTGCAGATCCCATGCGGAGGCAGAGGACATGATTGTCATCTTTGTGTTTATAACCGCAGGTCTGGAACAGTGTCCTTTTGTGCTCGGTTGCTTCTAAAAGGTCAGTGCTTCCGAATAGGCCTTTCATACATTTCAGAAGGAGGCCAGGGAGACCCCGTAATGCCAAGACAAATTCGTGGAACCATTCTGCTTCTCAAGGCAGGATGTGTGAGAGAGGAAATGAAATAAGACAGTAGACATGTGGGGAGAACAAAAGGGAATGAGCTCACCTTTCTGGCATTGCATCTTTCCACTGGATGGAGGTGTGAGGGCAAAGGTCGGAAAGGCAAGCAGTGACGTGGGGAGGGAACAGGAGCTAACACAGCACTGAGGAAATGTAAAAGCTGTAAGCCCTGCCTTTTGAGGCTGGTCAGTGGGCCCTCTGTGGCCTGGGCTGCTGTCTCAGAGACAGCCCAGGGGCATGTTGTGGGAGATTGTGGCAAAGGGCCAGGTGTGTGGCTTGGCCCAAATCATGACTTGCCTAACAAGAGTGGCTGAAACACAACTCGAATTAGCCTGAGCAAATGAGAGAACATGCTAGGAGCATAGAGAGTAGGTGCAGAATCCATGGAGGAGAGACCTACACTGGGGCCTCAGGGCTTGGGACTAAGGTTGACCTTGGCATCTTCATGGTCCCATCCTGAGATAGTCCCTCCCTGTGATGGGAAGAGCCCCCACATCACACCCTAGCACCCTGAGGGGAAAGAGAAAGTCTTTCTTGCTGGCTTCTGTAGCCCAGTCCTGGGGAAAGATTCAGATTGGCCTTGGTTGGTCACATGCTGTCCTCCTGGGCTACTGCAGTGGCTTAAATTATATTTGGAAAGCCAGGGTCATGTGCTCTCGCTGGGAGTCAGGTGACAGGTACCATGAGGGACAGCTGTACTAAAACACTGTGACAGGAACCCAAAGGAAGTCGGAGTTGGCTGGAAGAATGGAAACCCACAAAGAAGGGCACTCCAGACCAGCTGCTTCCTTGGTGATCATCATTGCGATGATGTTCACTCGTCAGTCCTTCCAGACCCCTGCCGACAGGGTATGGCCCTTGGCCGCCTGGGGCTCTTGAGCCCCCAAAATGGGGTGAGTCCAAACTCACGTGTGCTGTGACTAGGTTTTCAAGACTTACTTGGAAAAAAATGTAAATTACCCTATGATACTTTTTTAAAATTTATTACATATTGAAATGATATTTTGTACATCAGGTTCAGCAACCTCTATTGTCAAAATTACCTTTATTTTTACTTCTCTTAATGTGGCTTCTAGACATGTAACATAACATATGTGGCTTGCATTTTATTTCTCTTGATGACACTGTTGTAGGCTGTGATATTTCTATCTTGGGGGTATTTGAGTAGCAAGATACCAGTTAATCCTCAAGTGTATTAGCTAATGGGTCATGTACATTCATTTTCCTTGAAACGGTCTCCTGAAACTTCAGTGTGTGTTCC
>RCUC01111263.1:0-60122 GCA_003697995.1 Taxidea taxus jeffersonii
GAGATGGTCTCATGCATTTGCAATGCATTTACATTATTTTTGTCATATTCTGCATTCCACCCTGGGATCTCCAATCTCCTAAATGATTTTTTTAAATGTATGCATTAAGGTTCTCTGTAAGTTGTGTAAAGTTCTATGGCTTTTGAAAAAGGCAGTTATATATCCACCATTACATATCATAAAAATATTTTCACCATCAGCCTATTCAACTCTTACACTCTCCCTTTGAGCCCCTGGCAACTATTGATCTTTTTTTACTCTAAGATTGTTGCTATAGCTTTGCCCTTTCCAGAATGTCACATAAATCAAATCATTTGAATTGTGGCCTTTTGAGACTGGCTTCTTTCAGTTAGCAATATGCATTTAAGATTCACCCATGTCTTTCTGTGGCTTGATAGTTCAGTTCTTTTTAGCACTAAATAATATTCTATTGCCTGGATGTACCACAGTTTATCCATTCACTTACTGAAGAAAAATTTTCTTGCCTCCAGTTTGAGGCAATTATTAATAAAACTGCTATAAACATTTATGTGCAAATTTTTGCATGGATATAAGTTTTCAAATTAGTTTGGTCAATACCTAGAATTGTAGTTGCTGGGTTATATGTTAAGACAATGTTTAGTTTTGTAAGAAATTGCCAGGCTGCCTTCTGAAGTGGCTGTACCATTTTGCATTCCCCTCAGCAATAAATGAGCATTTATTATCCCCACATTATTCACCAGGAATTGTTATTGTCAGGTTTGGGGTTTTAGTTATTATTTTATTAATATTTATTTATTTATTTTAGAGAGAGAGAGCCAGCAAGTGTGGGGAGGGGCAGAGGGAGAGAGAGAGAGAGAGAGAGAGAGAGAGACTTTAGCAGACTCTGCACTGAGCATGGAGCCCAAAACAGAGCATGATTTCACAACCCTGAGAAGACAAAACCAAGGGTTGAGACTTAACAGACTATGTCACCCAGGGCCCTTGGGTTTTAGTTATGCAAATAGGTATGTAATGTTGTTTAAATTTGAAACTCCATAATGATAAATGATGCGGAACATATTTTCACATGCTTATTTGCTGTCTATAGACCTTCCTCAATGAAGTGTCTGTTCATCTTTCATCCATTTTTATTCTTTTATTTAAAAAAAAATTAAAGTTTTGGGATGTCTGGGTGGCTCAGTCGATTAAGCCTCTGCTTCAGCTCAGGACATGATCGCAGGGTCCTGGGACTGAGCCCTGAATTGTGCTCCCTGCTCAGCAGAGGGTCTGCTTCTCCCTCTCCCTCAGTGCCTCCTCCCCTCAGATCATGCTCTCTCTTTCACTCACCTTCTCTCAAATAAATAAATAAATAAACAATTTAAAGTTTTTATTTAAATTTCAGTTAGTTAACGTACAGTGTAATATTAGTTTCACGTGTACAATATAGTGACTCAACCCTTCCATACAACACCCGGTGCTCATCACAAGTGCACTCCTTAAACCCCATCACCTATTCAACCCATCCCCCCCACCAACCTCCCCTCTAGATTAGGGCAGAAATAAATGATATATAAACAAACAAACAAATAAACAGAACAGAGCAATGAAACCAGGAGCTGCTTCTTTAAAAAAATAATGAAATTGATAAACCTCTGGCCAGACTTACCAAAAAGAAAAGAGAAAGGGCCCAAATAAATAAGACCACAAATGAGAAAAAAAGAAATAAGAATCAACACCACAGAAAGAAAATTATAAGAGAATATTAAGAAAAACCATATGCCAGCAAGTTAGACAACCTTGAAGAAATGGATAATTCCCAGAAACACGTAAACTACCAAAACTGAAACAGAAAGGAATAAAAAACTTGAACAAACCAATAACTGCAAAGAAATTGAATCAGTAATCAAAACAGGGCCAGATGGCTTCACAGGTGAATTCTACCAAACATTTAAAGAAGAGTTAATACTTACTCTTCTTAAACTATTCCAAAAAAATAGAAAAGGAAGGAAAACTTCTAAATTCCTTCTACTGAAGCTAGCATTACCCTAGTACCAAAATCAGATAAAAACTCCACCAAAAAAGAGAAGTACAAGCCAATATCCCTGATGAACATGGATGCAAAGTTTCTCAATAATACTCGCAATCCAAATCCAACAATACGTTTGAAAAAAAACATTCACCAAGATCAAGTGGGATTTATTCCTGGGTTGCAAGGATGGTTCAATGCTCACAAATGAATCAAAGTGATGCAGTACATTAATAAAGAAAGGTTAAAGACCATAAGATCCTTTCAATAGATCAGAAAAAGCATTTGACAAAGTACAACATCCACTCATGATAAAAACCCCTCAACAAAGTAGGCTTTTGAGGGAATATACCTCAACATAATAAAGTCCATAAATGAAAAACCCACAGGTAATATCATCCTCAATGGAGAAAAATTGAGAGCTTTTTCTCTATGGTTAGGAACGAGACAAGGATGTCCACTCTCACCACTGTTATTCAACATAGCACTGGAAGTCCTAGCCACAGCAACCAGACTTATCAAACTCAACACCCAAAAAACAAATAATCCGGGACACCTGGGTGGCTCCGTTGGTTAAGCGGCTGCCTTCGGCTCAGGTCATGATCTCGGTGTCCTGGGATCGAGTCCCACATTGGGCTCCTTGCTTGGCAGGGAGCCTGCTCCTCCCTCTGCCTCTGCCTGCCTCTCTGTCTGCCTGTGCTCTCTCTCTGTCTCTCTACCTAATAAATAAATAAAATCTTAAAAAAAAACAACAAAAAAAACCAAATAATCCAGTCAAGAAATGGGCAAAAGATATGAACAGGCACTTGTACAAAGAAGACATACAAAAGTCCAGCAGACACATGGAAAAATGCTCCACATCACTTGTCATCAGGCAAATACAAATCAAAAGCACAATGAGATAACACCTTATATTAGTTAGAATGGCTAAAATTAACAAGACAGGAAAGAACAAGTGGTGGCAAAGGTGTGGAGAAAGGGGAACCCTCTTACACTGTTGATGGGAATGCAAGTTGGTACAGCCACTCTGGAAAACAGTATGGAGGTCCCTCAAGAAGTTAAAAATAGAGATACCCTACAACACAACAATTGCACTACTGAGTATTTATCCCGAAGATACAGATGTAGTGAAATGAAAGGACACTTGCACCCCAATGTTCATAGCAGCAATGTCCACAGTAGCCAAACTATGGAAGGAGCTGAGATATTTTTCAACAGATGAATGGGTAAAGAAGATATGGCTCATATACACAATGGAATATTACTCAGCCATCAGAAAGGATGAATATCTACCATTTACATCAACATGGATGGAACTGGAGGGTATTATACTAAGTGAAATAAGTAAATCAGAGAAGCACAACTATCATATGGTTTCACTCATATGTGGAATAAAGGGGATGGCACAGAGGACAATAGGGGAAGGGAGGGAAAATTAAATGGGAAGATATCAGAGAGGGAGACAAACCACGAGACTCTTGACTCAGGGAAAGAAACTGAGGTTTGCAAATAGGGAGGTGGGTGGGGAGATAGGGTAACTGGGTGATGGACATTAGGCAGGGCACATGATGTGATGAGCACTGTTATATGCAGCTAATGTATCATTGAATATTATATCAAGAAGTAATGGGGGCGCCTGGGTGGCTCAGTGGGTTAAGCCTCTGCCTTCGGCTCAGGTCATGATCTCAGGGTCCTGGGATTGAGCCCCACATCCTTCTCTCTGCTCAGCGGGAAGCATGCTTCTCCCTCTCTCTCTACCTGCCTCTCTGCCTACTTGTGATCTCTGTCTGTCAAATAAATAAATAAAATCTTAAAAAAAAAAACAAAAACAAAACAAAAAACTAAAGGTGATGGGGTGCCTGGGTGGCTCAGTCAGTTAAGCAGCTGCCTTTGGCTCAGGCCATGATCCCAGGGTCCTGGGATAGAGCCCTGCATCAGACTCCCAGCTCAGCGAAAAGCCTGCTTCTGCCTTTCCCTCTGCTTGCTGCTCTGTCTACTTGTACATTCTCTGTATCTCTCTGTCAAATAAATAAATAAGATCTTTTTAAAGAAACTAATGATGTACTGTATGTTGGCTATTTAATTTAAATTAAAAAAAGAAAGAAAGAAAGAAAAGGCATCCAAATCTGCAAGGAAGAGATAAAAGTTTCACTATTTGCAGATGACAATACTTTCTATATAGAAAACCTGAAAGACTCCACCAAAAAACTGCTTGAACTGATAGACGAATTCAGTAAAGTCACAGGATACAAAATCAACATACAGAGATCTGTTGCATTTCTATACACCAATAATGAAGCAGCAGAAAAAGAAAGTAAGGAATCCATCCCAAACTGGGCACAATTGCACCAAAAACAATAAAATCCCTGGGAATAAACTTAACCAAGGAGGTGAAAGACCTGTACCCTGAAAATTACAAAACACTGATGAAATGAATTGAAAATGACACAAAGAAATGGAAAGACATTCCATGCTCATGAATTAGAAGAACAAACATTATTTTAAAAGTCTATACTACACAATGCACAATCTTTTACCCATTTTAATTGCTTTGTTTCCTTATTTTTGCATTTTGTGTTCTTAGTGTATTTTGGATATTTCTTTTTTTTTCTTTTTTTTTTTTTTAGTTGTGTTATGTTAGTCAGCATACAGTACCTCATTAGTTTTTGATGTAGTGTTCCATGATTTATTGTTTGTGTATACCACCTAGTGTTCCATGCAGTCCCTGCCCTCCTTAATACCCATCACCAGGCTCACCCATCCCTGCAACCCCCTCCCTTCTAAAACCCTCAGTTTGTTTCCCAGAGTCCATAGTCTCTCATGGTTCATCTCCCACTCCGATTTCTCCCCCTTCATTTCCCCCTTCTCTTAATATAGGCGTTTTATTAAATACGTGTTTTGCAAATGTTTTCTCCCAGTCTGTGGCTTACCTTTTGATTTTTTTAACAGTATCTTTCAGAGTACATGTTTTTAATTTTAATAAAATACAACATACTAAGTTTTTCTTTCACGGGTTGCGCTTTTGGTATTGTATCTAAAAACTCACCACAAATTGAAAGCCACCTAAAATTTCTCCCATTTTTCTTCTAGACAGTTTTTAGTTTTGTGTTTTACATTTAGGTCTATGACACAGTTTGATTTAACTTTTTTGTGAGAGGTGTAAGTTATATGTTTATGTGTTTTTATTGCCATTGTTGCTGTTTTGTTTTGTTTTGCTTTGCTTATGAGTTTCCAATTGTTCTAGCACCATTTATTGAATTTGCCTTTTCTCCTTTGTCAAAAATCAACTGACTACATTTGTATGAGTCTATTTCCTAATCTATTTTGTTCTGTTTTCTATGTGTCTATTCTTTCACTAATGTCACATTGTTTTGATTACTGTAGCTTTGTAGTCAGTCTTAAAATCTAGCTATGTGAGTCCTCCAACTTTGTTTTTCTTTAATATTGTGTTGGCCACTATAGGTCTTTGCTTTTCCATATCAACTTTAGAATCTGCCTGTCAATACAAAACTCCTTATTGGTAATTTGATTAAGATTGTGTTAAATCTACAGATCAAATGGGAAGAACTGACATCCTAACAGCACTGAGTCTTCCAACCAATGAACACAAAGTATCTGCACATTTCATTTAGATATTTGATTTCTTTCATCACTTTGTAGTTTTTCACATATAGATTCTGTACCTACCATTGGATTTATACCTAAGCAGTTTAATTTTTGGTGTTATTGCAAACAGTATCTGTTTTACTTCAGATTCCGTTTGTTTCTTGCTGTTATATAGGAAAGAAATTGACATTTATATGTTAACTTTATATTCTGCAACTTTACTACACTCATTAGTTACAGGAGGCTTTTCTTGTTGATTCTTCAGGATTTTTTACATAGACAATCATGTCATCTATGTACAAAGACAATTTTATTTCTTCCTTCTCAATCTCTATACTTATTTCTTTTTCATGTGTTATTGTACTAGCTAGGACTTCTAATATGCTATTGAATAAGAGTAGTGAGAGAGAACATTTTTGCCTTGTTCCCAATCTTAAAGGGAAAGCATGTATTTTCTCACCATTAAGTATAATGTTAGCCATAAGTATTTGTGGATGTGCTTTATCAAGTTGAAGAAGTTCACCTCTATTCTTTGTTTATAGAAAGCTGTTATGAATGGGTGTTGAATTTAATTAATTTTTTTCTGCATCACTTGATGCAATCATGTGTGTTTTCTCCTTTAGTTTGTTGATGTGTGGATGGATTACTTTCATTTTTGAATTTTGAACCAGCTTTGCATAAATCCCATTCAGTCATGTGTATAATTCCATTTATATATTATTGGATTCAGTTTGTTAATGTTTAGGATTTTTGCATCTGTGTTCATGAGAGATATTGTTCTGTAGTTTCCCTTTTTTTGTACTGCGTTTATAGGATTTGGATCTTAGGTAATGCTGACCTCATAGAATGAGCACAGAATTTCTGCTTCAATTATCTGGAGGAGATTATAAAGATTTTGTATAGTTTCTTTCTTAAATGTTTGGTGGAATTCACCAGTGAAACCATCTGGACCTGGTGATTTCTTTTTTGGAATTTTATTAATTCTAGATTCAATATACTTTAATAGATATAGGGCTATTTAGTTTAGCTATTTCTCCTTGTGTAAATATTGGTAGTTTGTATTTTTCAAGAAATAGTCCATTTCATCCAAGTTATCAAATTTGTGAACATAAAGTTGTTCATAGTATTTCTTTATTATACTTTTTTAAGGTTTTATTTATTATTTGAGGGAGACAGAGAGAGCAAGAGAGAGAGAGAGCACAAGATGGGGAGGAGCAGAGGGAGAGGGAGAAGCAGACTCCCTGCTGAGCAGGGAGCTTGATATGGGGCTCCATCCCAGACCCTGAGATCATGACCTGAGCCAAAGGCAAATGCTTAACCGACTGAGCCACTCAGGAGCCCCTCTTTATTATACTTTTAATGTCCATGATATCAGTAGTCATGTCTTCTCTTCCATTTCTAATATGTGTAATTCTGTAACTTCTCTCTTTTTTTTTTTCATATTAGCCGGGCTACAGATTTATCAATTTTATTGATATGTTTAAAGAACCAGGGATGCCTGGGTGACTCAGTTGGTTAAGCGGACTGCCATTGCCTCAGGTCATGATTCCAGGGTCTTCAGATTGCCCCACATCTGGCTCCTTGCTCAGCGGGAAGCCTGCTTCTCCCTCTCCCTGCTACTCCACTTGCTTGTGACTCTCTTTCTTTCTCTCTCTGTCAAATAAATAAATAAAAATTATTTTTTTAAAAAAGAAATAAAAAGAATCAGTTTTTGGTTTTGTCGATTTTCTCTATTTCTTTTCAGTTTCATTGATTTTTGCTCTAATTTTTATTATTTCCTTTTTTCTACTTTCTTTAGGTTTAAATTGCTCTTCCTTTTTCTAGTGTCCTACGGCGGAAGCTTAGATTATACATTTTAGATCTTTCTTCCTTTCTAATATATGCATTCAATGCTATACAGTTCCCTCTAACCACTGATTTTGCTGTATCCCACAAATTTTTGATAAGCTGCATTTTTATTTTGATTTAGTCCTGATTTTTAAAAATGTCCCTTTAGACTTCTTCTTTGATCCATATGCATTATTTAGAAATGTGTTGTTTAATCTCCAGATATTTAATCTCCAATCTCCAAATGTGTGGTTTAATCTCTAAACATCTCTATTGATGTTTAATATTGACGTTTTTTATCTATTTGGTAAAGCTGAATTTTTATTTGTTTTAATAAATTTTTAGTTACTTCTCTTATATTTTCTACACAGAAAATAAGATCATGTGCAAATGATGAAGATTCATATCTCATTTTCCAATATTTATACTTGTTAATTTCTATTTCTTACTATATTACATTGGCAGGATCTTCAGTATGATGTTGAAAAAGAATGGTAATGATAGTTACCTGTATCTTGTTCTTGACTTTGATAAGGAGGGTTTCTAATAATTACCTACTCTGTATGATGTTTGCTGTAAATTTCTGGTTTCTTCCAGTTTTCTGGGAGTTTTGTTTTATTTTAATGAGAAATGGGTATTCAATCCCATAACATTTTTATTTTTTTTAAAGATTTTATTTATTTATTTGACAGACAGAGATTACAAGCAGGCAGAGAGGCAGGCAGAGAGAGAAGAGGAAGCAGGCTCCTGGCCAAGCAGAGAGCCCGATGCGGGGCTTGATCCCAGGACTCTGGGACCAGGGCCTGAGCCGAAGGCAGAGGCTTTAACCCACTGAGCCACCCAGGCGCCCCATCCCATAACATTTTTAAGCCATCTATTAAAATGGTGGTATAATTATTACTTTTTAATATGACAGAATAGTGAATTACTTGATAGATTTTTCTGACGTTGATCAGCATAATGAAGTGGGTTCAAATCCCACTTCTTTCTCCATATACTCCTGTAGATTTATAAGCTTCTATCCCCTTCAGTTTTCTAGAACCTACCTCACGAGACTGTGGTGTGTGTGTGTGTGACTCAAACCTAGAACAGATTCTAATTTCATAAAAAGTACTCAATATTTTTTAAAAGTATTGCTTTCGTGGAGGTAAATTCTACATGGTTATGATTCATTTAACATGCTTTTAGATTTTGTTTGCTAAATGTTTATTTATGGTGTTTTTCATTGGTATCATTAGCTTGTCATATGTTTTACATATCCTGTTTTTGTTCACCTTTGGTATCAGGGTTAGGCTAACTTCCTAGAGTAAGTTGGATAGCTCTTCATCTTCTTTTATACTTGGAAACTGTTCACATAATAAAGAAAATTATCCAGTCCTGTTGTCTATATTGGCATTAGTTATACAGTGCTGTATAATGAAATATCCCAAAACTTAGTGGCTTTAAACAACAGGCATTTGCTATCTCTGAGTTTCTATACCTCAAGAATCCAGACATGGCTTAGCTGGATACCTTTGACTTAGGGTATCTCACAACCGGCATTCAAGGAACTAACTGGGACTGCAGTTATCTCAAAGCTCAACTGGGAGAGGATCCACTTCCAAGATCATTCATGTGACTATTGGCAGGTTTCAGTTCCTTGTGGGTTGTTGGATTAAGAACCTCAGTTCCTTACTAGATGTTGGCCAGAGGACTCCCTCAATTCCTTGCCATGTGAACCTCTCCATAGAGCAGCTCACGACGTAGCAATTTGTTTCAAGGCCAGCAAGGGAGACAGAAAAATGCCAGCAACAGAAGTAACTTAATCTTTTTGTAACCTGATCTTGAAAGTGACCCCCATTGCTTTTGCCACATTCTGTTCACTAGAGGCAAGTCCACAGGTCCAGCCCACACTCCAGGAGAGGGGATTAACTAACTAAATGTGTGAACAAAAGGAGGCAGGGGTTATTGTGGGCCATTTTAGAAGCTGTCTGCTGCAACTTTTACAGGTAGATCTTTGATTACCCTTCCAGTTCTTTCTCTGGCTCTCAGTCTAACCAATTTTATGCTACTTCTTAGATGATTTTGGTGATTTATAATTTCTTAACAAGTAATTTCATCTAGGTTCTCATATTTATTTGTAAAATAAAGCAATCTTCTCTAGAGCCTAAATTTATTCCTGTTATTATTTGTCTTCTCTCTCTTTTTCTTTATCAGAAAGAGCACTTATATATTTCATTGATCACTTCAAACAACCAGTTTTTCATTTATTGTTCAACTTTTAAAAATTTTTTTCTTTCATTGATTTCTAGCTTTTATCTATATCAGTACCTCAAGGTTTCCCTTGTGGCTTAATACATCATTCATTTTTATATGTTTTTAATGTGCATTTGAAAAGTGTCTGAATTTTCTGTTTGTTAATGCAAACATACATTTGTTCAAGTTTGCTGATTGTATTATTTAAATCCTACATGTTATTGTTTAGTTAGTAGGTTAGTTTGTAAGTTAGTTACACGACTGATGTGATAATTCCTGGGGAAAGTGTGTTTTGATGCTACAATTAGCATCTCTATTTTAGATCTCTATTTTAAACCTAAATTGTAAAGGCTTTTAATTATATATTTGTGGTGGCTTATACCTATTATTGATGAGGTATTTTGATATTTTTTAATGCTTTTTGCTTTGAATTCTGTTCTGTCTGACATTCATATTGCTATACCTGTATGCTTCTTATGGGCACTTGAGTATATTTTTCAATTCTTTTATTTTCAACCTTTTGGTGCTATTTTGTTCTTGTAAATGGTTTAAAAAGTATACATTTTATTTCTAAGCTTCGAGGGTTCAGCTGCACAATATTAGTACACATACTAAAACATATAAATTCTCTGTCAGCATTAACTTAATCTGTATCTCTGTTCTCCTTCTAAACAAGGCAAGAAACTTAGAATGAATTTTCTTACCTCTTTTCCCTCTTTGTCCATGGTGCCAACCCACTCACTTCTTGCACTAATATCTTCTCTTACAGATTTACTAATTCATTTGCTCATTTCTTACAATATCTCACTTCTGGTGTTCAGATGCATTGTGTTCCTTACCATAATATATTTACTATTGGCTATTTCAGAGGATTTGTGACTTATAAGCTTTCTGAGTGCTTGAATGTGTTGAAAATGCCTTTGTTTTACCCTCTTCATGGTCTCTTTCTATTGAGCACTAAGTGTATTCCTGAGTGGTAATATTGTTTTTAAAAATATAGTATCTATCCTTTCTAGAGATTTGGGATATGAGAAGGAATCTATTAGGATACTCAAGTCACCATTTACTCTCCCCATACCTATCTATTAACCCAGGTCTCACTAATATCTGTGGACCAGGGTGGGGAAAACTACTCTTCTACCACCCCTTTCTTTATTCACCTGCCTCTACCAGGAAGATTGGTCAATTATCAGGACACTAACTGGGTCATCAATCACTGGGTCAAGTCACTATGCATCACATATTTGGGTAAAGGTGTGGATTGGTCCTCTTTTTCTCTTTCACCCATGTGGGTGAAGCTATGTGCTGCCTTAGGGACAGCTTTTAATCAGCCATTACTATTTTTTGTCTCTTTCTTTTGTGAAGTTAATGAAAGTGAGTTAGGATCCATTTGGGTTTGGCCTTGCAGTTTCCAACTGTGAACACTCAAGACTCTAGGCTAGGTTGCACAAGTCTGCCTGGTGGCCTGATATACCTGAGTTCACACACAGATTTGATGCCTAAAGCCCAGTTAACAACAAAGCATTATTCTGCTTTCCTTTGTTACTGTTCTATGTGGATATATCTCTTCTGGGAACTTTGTGGGGCGAGCTAGTTTTGGTCTGGGGCAATATTTCGGTATTCTTAGGAACCTTGGCCACCATAGAACACTATTGCACTAGCACCAATCACTCTAGATTTCCACCAATAGCTTCACAGTAACATTATTCATGCAGTTTTACTTCATTAACAATATCAAGAGTAAAACTGAATATGCCTTCAGTGAAGAAGACATGGGTGTCAATTTCAATGTGCCACATCCCTAGGGCTATGGTATAAGTTTATAAAGGCTATGGACTACAAAGCTCTAGGGTGCTCCTTTCTAATCATAGACTATGTGCATGCACCCCTACCCCCAGACTGTGCACTGCAACACTGTGAGGTGTCCCTGCCCAGCCCTGCTGCAGCTACCTATAAGGATGTTTGTCAATCTTTTTGTCTTCAGCAAATTATCCTGTAAATGTCTGTTATCTTAACATTCCGGGTCTTGTCATGGTGTCTTATTCCATTCTCCTTGGATTAGACCTGTCAGCCATTTGACACCTGCTTGGGTTAAACTTGAGGCTTACATAGCGAACATGGCCCAAATTATATAGATGGGAATTCCTACTGACTCCAAAGCCTATACTCTGTCTACTGTAGGCAAAAGGCTGGAGGAATGCAACTGGCAAAATGGTTAAGGTTTTATACCAGCTCATGAAGGGCATGATTTTCCCAGACCCGTTGATTCATTTGTCACATTTCCCCTAAGTCTCCAGTGGACAATCACTTAAGGTCTCTCCTTAACTCTACCATTTGGTGATATAGAGTATCTCTAATCTCTCCTATATTAGTGAGTCCCCTTTTGGTTGCAAATGGCAAGAATCTAACTCAAACTGGTCTAAGCCAAAACAGGATCTTGTTAATTCACATAAATATCAAGTAGAAGAGTGGTCTGGTCAGACAGTGCTAGATCCCAAGCTCTCATGAGGCCTATCCATCTCATTTCTCTTTGTAGGCATTATTTTCAGGCAGACTCCTCTCACAGAGTCCTGAAACTCTAGGCATATATCTTCTGGCTGACCAATCCCTAGTGTCTTTCTCCGTAACCTTTCATCAAAGGTTTCAGGGAGAATTTGTACTGGTCCAGCTGTGGTCACATGACTCTGCATAAACCAATTACTCTGTTTGGTGTGATGGAATGCTCTGAGTGGCAAGGGCTGGGTCATCCATCAACCCTTGAAGCTGACTGACATGAATTCACAGTGCAGGAGGGGTAGTTCTCCCCCCCAAATTTGAGGTACTGTTATTAGAAGAGAAGGAATGGATGCTGAGCAGATTAAAACAATGGCTTCCTCAATTTCTCATTTTATTTTTCATTTTTAAAGTATTTTATTTATTTATTTGACAGAGAGAGAGAAAATAAGCAGGGAGAGTGGCAGAGGGAGAGGGAGAAGCAGACTCCCCACTGAGCAGAGAGCCCGATGCAGGGCTGGATCCCAGGACTCTAGTATCATGACCTGAGCTGAAGGCAGACACTTAACTGACTGAGCCACCCAGGTGCTCCTGCATTTCCCATTTTACAGATGGGAAAACTGAGACCCAGAGAAGGGTGGGGACTAGCCCTTAATTATATGATTTTTGTATTAAGTACTATTAAGTGACTTCTGCAGGCCAAACATTATGAGAAGCTGTCTCTTGGTACTGCCCCAGCATCAGAGATGCTAAGACACCACTGACAGGGTTGCAAATGTGTGCTGTGAAAAAATACTGTGGGATGGAAATCAAGATTTCCCGGATCCTAGTCTTACCTTGCCATGAACTTGCTGAGTGAACTTGGGCAAGCCCATTCCTCACTCAAGAACTGTTTCCCCACCCATAAGCTGAGGGGGCTGGATTGCATGGTCAGAAAACATACGATCAGAAAAAGACTGGGACGCCTGGGTGGCTCAGTTGGTTAAGTGGCTGCCTTCGGCTCAGGTCATGATCCCAGCGTCCTGGGATGGAGTCCCACATCGGGCTCCTTGCTCGGCAGGGAGCCTGCTTCTCCCTCTGACTCTGCCTACCTCTCTGTCTGCCTGTGCTCGCTCTCTCTCTAACTAATGAATAAATAAAATCTTAAAAAAAAAGAAAAGAAAAAGATTGATGCTTTCTTTCACTCTTGGAGAGAGAGGGAGAGAAGGACGAAGACCAAGGGGGAGTTTCTCCTCTATCTGGAACCATGTGGAATTTCTGCTCTGGGGACATTCAACTTGACATTCATCTGAGTTGAAATGTCTGATGTTTCTGATAGTAATAAAGTGCCCTGGGTGGGGCAGAGAGGAGCAAGGCTCCCTGAAAAGAATGTCAAAAGCCCTCTCTCTTCCTTCTCTTAAAGCACAGACCCTGGCAGTCAGGGCTCTGAGCACCAGGGTCCCCGGAAGTGGGTGCTCCAAAGAAGCTGGGGTCAGAGGAATCCATCCCGGGCTGGCAAGTAGCCATTATGGCTGCATGTCAGGCTTTCAGCGCCTCCTTCTCCCCTCAGGGTGCCCTGTCCTGCCCTGCTATGCCTGTTGGTTGGCTTCAGGCTGGGGCAAGAAGAGTGGAAGTCTCGAGTGAGGGCAAAACAATGGGCGGTGTGTGAGATGCCCCCCAAGGTGTCAGGCAGAGCAGAGAAGGGAAGTGGTATGAGCACATGGGGGTGTTGGTGGACAATAGCTACGATGGTTTCTATTAGGTGTGCTCAACCCTTCCTAGATATCCACCCCACCTCCCAACTGGTTCCATCCCCTCATTATTGGGAGGTCTCCTTGGCTGCCATCCCATACTTTCTTGTTGCAACACAACGGTTTCATCTTAACCCTCCCTCTGTCACAAACTAAGCCCTAGCCCAGAGGGGTGTGGGGAGCACGGTCCCTCATTCATTAAGAAATGCAGCTAAAATTTCTCAGCTCTTTTCACTACTGGCCTAATGCCCTGTATGTTAAACAATGAGAATGGAAGTCCTGCCTTGTGTCTATCTTTGTCCCTTCATACTGTATTTATTCTCCTCTGGAGCTAGCAAACTGCTGGTCACCAGCCACTACATAAATAGTGCTTGGAGTCAGTGAATAAGTGATGCCCTTGCCCTCCCCCCTTTCCAGGTTTCCCATCTCTCCCCCAGCCTGTTTTCCTGCCTTAATGATCCTTCTGTGATGGGGTGATGAGTGGGCACTGGAGAGCCCATGCTGACCGACTAGCCCAGAGCAGGCAGCCCTCCAATTACCCACAGCTGCTCAGGCAAAGAGCAGGCAGGGGGTGGGGAGAGAGGGCTTCCCCCCCCCCTTTAAATATATATATTTAAGCAAGGAAACAGATTTCACTTTCAATCTTCTTTCCAAGAGATTGTTATAAACAAAAGCAGGTCTGGGGCGGGAGGAGGAGGGGGAAGAGAGGAAAATGATTTGGGAGATTAAGGAGGCAGCCACGACAGCGTCCCTTTTTAAACCTCAATAAGGTTGTTTTTCTTGGTCGTTCTTTTCCTCCTTCCCTCTCCAGCCAGCATTACTTAAAAGGAACATTATGTTATCACAAATCAGATTTCCAAACATCATCTCCAGGTCACTGTGAACAACTCAGCAATTTGGCTACAGATTCCTGGAGAAGGCATCCCCTTTAACCTCAAACTCAGGAGGGAGCTGCCCTCCATTGCAAATGCTGGGGAAGCCCTTCCAGCTGAGAGAAGAGAGAGGAAGGGCTTGGGGGGCTGGGGTGCACCCTTGTGCCTTCAGGGAGGAAAATGTGGCTGGAAGCACTACCCATCACCATCCCACCCCACTACCGTTTGCCTTCAGGGGGAAGTTGGGGGGTCTCGCTGCCTCTTGGGGGATATCCTTGGCTCTCCTGGGTGGGGGCTGGAACTAGTTGGGGCAATGTGGGTTTCATTTTTCCTCTGCCATAAATTTGGGGCTTACTGATGCCACGGAGATGCCAGGGGAGATTAAAGTCAAAGTTGGCGCCCTAGTTCCAATGCATGGTGAGAGACCACAAGTATTCCAGCTGTGACAGTGTGGGCCAGGGTGAGACAAGGGTGATGCTGGGGGTGTGGGGCAGCTGAAGGGTTTCTGGAAGAGTGATGCAGTGCCCACGATCTGCTCCCTCTGGCCAGGTACAAGGCTGCCTTTGCCCTCAACCCTATTCTCCCTTCGGAGGATTGGGCAAGAGTTGAGGAGGAGAAGAAAGAGAAAGCAGGCTAGGAAGTGTCTGAAGTGTGTAGACCTGGGATGAAGCTGCAGTATAAAGGGTTTGGAATAGACACAAAGGACTTCCAAATAGTGAAGACTCAGAACTGGTTGAGCAATTTTTCTCACAAGGAACTGAGATGAACCAGTGAACACTAAGGAGTTGGTGATCTTGGCATCTAACCAAATGGAAGTAGCTGAGTGACAATAATCGGGATTGGGGTCCCTGCATGTTTTGTGAGTACTCCACCATCATAGAACAGAGCCAAGCACAAAAGGTTAAATTCCAGGTCCTCAAGTCAGAGCATTCCTTTGAAGTTCCTACCTCCACTGACATTTATGTACTTCCCAATAGCCCTGCGGGACAAGAATTGGGACCTCCGTTTTCTAGATGGGAAAAAAAAGTTCAAAGAGGAAGTGGCTCAGGAAGACCACACAAAACATGAGTTGAGGAGTGGGACTACAACTCCGATCTCTTGGCCTTCAGCCCCAGGTTCTTTTCTTTAGACTTTGCCATTATTGGTAGACCTTTGCAGGCTGGTCCTTACTCTAGTGACTTTCTAAATGAAGTGGATGGCAAAGCTAGCCCAGGAGCAGGGTCTGGGCTTTGAATGGGATAGACATAGTCCAAAATAGCCTGAAGGATAAAGGATGGCCCTGACAGTGTGGGACCCACAGAAAGCTCCACAGGCAAGGGCAAAGCTCAGTGAGAGAGTGGGCAGAGAGGTCTACCTGACACCTTGAGGAGGGCTGGGTATGAGGCTGGGTGCCAGAGATAGTTATAAACAGAACACCCCAGGGATTGGAGGCCCCATGGGGAGAACCTCCTTCAACAGCACTCTGAGAGTCTGAGAGATGAGTCCACTTGGCCCAAGTGGCAAGGCCCTTGGTACTCTCATAGTCACTCTGTGACATTGGTGTGAGAGGAGCCAAGGGGACTCCTTGGAATCAAACTAGGAACCACAGCTGGTCAAGAGTTCCTTCCTCTGGAGCATGGCAGTTTCATGGCAGCTTGAAATGGTGGCCCAGGGGCCACAGTCAGTGTAGGGCAGGGAAAAGCCACCCAGCCTTCCATGGACCAGATCTTTGCACATCATTATCCCATCAACTCCTACCAATGGTCTTGTGAGGTGATTTTGCTCTCCATTTCATGATGGGAAAGTCAGGCTTTACTTGCCAAGTAAAGTAAGGAGCTTGCTCAGTACCCAAGACTACAGCATGAAGACTGGATTTGAACCCAGTTCAGTTTCATGAAGACTTGTGCTCTTTCTGCTAAGCTATGACCTCAAGAATGCAGTCTGAGACCCTTCAGGGGTTAGGGTGGAAAGTGCCTAACAAAGACCATCAGGGATCCCTCGGTTTGGAGGTTTTTGGGTTTTTGATCCTCTGGGTTCCCCACTCTAAGGGCCCTCAGACTCTCTGACTGCAGGAGGTGGACCCAGGACCCTGGGCAGGCCAGAGACCTGTAGCTTGGGGGACTGGGGTTCTAGTTGGGGGCAGCCTCCTGCCACTCCCCGTCTCTAGATTCCTCCTTCCTTTTAGGTTCCCTGGCTCTCCCTCCAGAGCTCTCAGACTCAGCCCCCAAGAAAGCTGTGCCCCAGGAGAGGGGGCACTGAGAGGACATTCTGCTTTGCTCCTTGTGCCACTAACTTCTGGGCAGCTGGCCTAGCTGCCTTTCTGCCACACTCCTTTGGGAAGAGAGCTGGAGGCTGCCTTGGGGTAGACTAATGCTCAATCTACCACCCCCATAACCAGGCCACTTAGCTATCAGCACTGAGCATGGAAAGTCCTCTCCCTTGCTCGTCCTATTTATCTTGGCCCAAGGACAACAAAGTCCGGATCTGAGGGGAGGATGGAGAGGCCATTTCCAATGTTTCCTCCTGGCCTCTCCATGCCCCTGATATGTCCCTTAGTACCCGGGAGGAGAGGGCAGAGGTTGATGGTCTGAAAACAATGGCTTTAAGCAGGGGTGGGAGGGTGTGGAGGGAGGACTCAGCATCCACAAGCCCTGTCATGGGCCTGCAGGGAATGAATGCATAGCAGCCCCAGAGTGGGATTGTTAGAACTGGCAGGGAGGCCCAAGGACTCAGACCTCGGACCTTCAGCTGAGCCCACCCCAGGGCCAGCCTCAGGCAGCTGCAGGTAGGACAAGGGAAGGGGGTGGCATCCCTGTCTCAGGGCCAAGGACTGCATAGCCGTGCAAAACAGCCAGCCCTGGGAACCAGTGTGGAGAATCCTCAGTCTAGGCCAACAGAGGGAGGAGGCTTGTGGACCCAGCCCAGGCCCCAGGAAGCTTCAAACCAGCATTTCAAGAGCCCGTTTGCCTTAGCGGAGTGGCCCCACCATGGAGCTCCCAACCATCTCCGTCTCTGGCTTGTTTGCACTGCTGGAATCCCTTCTCCATTTATCATGTCCCCCACCACACCCAGCGCTGTCCTTCAGCCAAGCCACACACATGGAACTGCTTTCATCTCCCTCCTCTGCTGGGCCTGCCCTTTCCCAGGGGCTCAGGGACTTCACTCCTCTGAGTTTCCTCCAATTTGTCTCCATCACCCCCATGCTCAGGGATGTTCAGCTGCACAGTGGCCTCCAGAGGGGAGGTGGGAGACTTGAGGGCCACAGTGGGCTGTCCTGCTCCCTAAGCCCCACTACCATCAGGGAGGGGAGGACATTTACAGTGTCTCTCAGCCTCCCTCTTCCCTTCCGGGCTCTGCAGGGGCCTGAGGTGCTGGAGGGCGGGGGCTGTAGCTTCAGTTCAGTCAGCAAACACCTCTGAGCCATTCCAATATGGGAAACCAAAGGGGTCTGACTTGGTTCCTGCCCATGAGGGTCTGGCAGACCAGTAAAGGAGGTCATATTACTAATAATAGCAATAATAACCCTGTGAGAACATTTAATCTGTGGCAGGCACTCTCCTGAGCACTGCACACAGATGAATCATTTCCTCCTTGCGAGGGCCCTGTGAGGAAGGAACTAGAACTCTCTCTATTTTATAGAGAAAGAAACCGAGGCTTGGAGAGGTTGCATAAACGGTCCTGGGAACTGGGGAAGCTCAGAGCTGGCGTTCTGCACCCGGGAGGCTGACTAGAGGACCTGTGCTTCCAAGTGCTGAACTTCACCTGGCCAGAAAGTGAGGCCGGTATTTCCAACAGGGCGGCTCTGGAAAGGCTTCCTGGAGGAAGCAGCATTTTCAAAGAGCATTGAATTTGAAAGGCAGAGAGGTAGGAGGGTGTTCTGGCTGAAGGCAGACTGATGGACAGAATCTGGTCCCCAAACGGAGGCCAGGCATGAGGGAGAGCAAGGAGGCCACTGAGGGGGTGGGACACAATGGAGGCAGTAAAATGTTTGGTTTGGGACCTGGAGAGTCTGAGGGGTCTCTGGGACCTCCAGCAAGGATGGAAGAAAAAGGGGGAGCCCTGTGCAGCTCAAGCATGGAGTTCATGACTTCAAAGGGTGGGAAATGGTGCTCGGAAGGGAGGCTGAAGTCTTGAACACCAAGTCAATCATTAGAACTTGACTCTG
This sequence comes from Taxidea taxus jeffersonii, assembly GCA_003697995.1. Lineage (NCBI taxonomy): Eukaryota > Metazoa > Chordata > Mammalia > Carnivora > Mustelidae > Taxidea > Taxidea taxus. The sequence goes on from RCUC01111263.1 coordinate 18,895, forward strand.
TAGGCAACAGAGAGCGCTTCACGGGTTTTTGAGCAGGGGAAGCTGTGTAATCAGATTTGCTGTTAGGAAGGCCGCTCTGGTGAGATTATCAATATTATCAATACCGAGGACAGCTAGTGAGGTGAGGCGACTTGAGGAAGCCTGCGGAGAAGATGGTGGACATGGGAAAGAAGGGACGGACGTGAGAGACATTTGGATGACAGAAAAGGTGGGACTGGAGAGGCGAAGCAAGGTAAAAAGATTAAGTGAGACAGCCGCCACATAGAGAAGAAGCCAGCGAGAGAGCGAGAGTGGGGCCAGTCAGATGGAGACAGGTGCTGAGGGTGAGGCAGGGAGAAACAGGGATGGCTGGCAGTGAAGGGGGAGGTGAAAGTGGGGCCTGTTGCTCCCTCTGCTTGTTTGCTCCCCTGGGGGACCTGGCTGCAAACATTTGTTTGAGGACAGAAGAAATGCTTCCAAAGGCCATTCCTCTCTCCTGCCACAGGTTATAAATCTCTGGGGCCAGACACTGACACACACACACACACACACACACACACGCATACCTGCTGCAGACCGGGGCTCAGTAGCTGGGCCGCCCAGGTAGGGGCCAGTGCTTCCCCAAGACAGGAGGATTTCCAGGCTCTGTTTCCAAAGGAATTCCCAGCTGGTGAAAGGCCAGAGAGGGGGGAGAGAAGGAACCCGTGCATCCCTGAGCAGGGCTGAGCAGTTCAGGGAAGGGTGTGGTGGGGCGAAGGGGCAGGGAAGGGGACGGGGGGGCCAGACGGAGGGAGGCTTAATGGAAAGGAGTGGGGCCTGGCTGGGGAGAAAGGTGGAGAAGGGGTGCACAGGAGGCTGGGGGCCAGGAATCTGAAACTGAAAGAGGCCTGAGGCAAGGCAGCCAGCAGGCTAGGGATGGCCTCCTCTGGGCCTCAGGCCTCCGACATGAGGCAGGCCCACCCCTAGGCTCAGGCCTGACTATCACAGGAAGGCACTGGTGTTAGTGACAGTGTGAGGTCACAGCAAACACAAACTGAGACCATCTTGGAGCTGCAAAGACTTTGGCAAATGCTTGTATCCAGCCCCAGTATGTGACAGGCAGGAAGCAGGGAGCTCCAAGGGTCCACAGTGAGGCAGTGGCAGAGCTGGGGCCACAAACCAGCCCTTGAACACCTGGGCCAGGGCTTTGCGGAACAAAGTTCTGCCTTCTGAAGAAAGCGGATGATGATGACAAAGATGACAGTATCTTAGGATTCTTCAGCTACTGCGTGGACAAAAATCTTTCCTTCTGTAATTTGCTGGGGACAGAGAGGACCCAGGGCGAACTACAGCAGCAGTAGCCTCCAGACCAATTAGACTTTGGTGGCTTTCTTTTAGACACATATATAGGGACTGACAAAGCCGTCCAGAGGTCATCATTTTCATTCCTCAGCCTTTGGACTGGAAAACTTTTCTCCCAGCTTGGTAGCCAATGCCTTTCTGCCATGCTCATGCATTCCAAGCTCAAGACTGGCACCACAAGGCTCCAGTAACGTAGATCTCACGTTGTTGCCTCAGCCACCTTCCCAGAAAGTTTGGGAGGGCAGGACTGGAGACCCTCCAGGGAAGGTGAGGAAGGAGTCACATGGCATAGCCAGGGAGCATCTTGGGGCCCAGGGCCCGTCTTGTGCTGAGGATTACCTCAGAGTGAGGTCTTTAAGGCTCCTGGGAACTGCCGACTGCCTTTCTGGTAGAGTGCCTGCATCTCAGTTTCTAAGTGGAGCCTGGGGTCTGGCCTCTGGGGTAACCCAATTTCCAGCCCAGGGCCTTCTGAAAGTCACAGAATGGAGCAGCCCCGATCAGCCTTTGGCTGCCTCACTTCCTGCAGGTGGAAAAACCATTGTTTTTCCAAAATGGATTTGTCTACTCAAACAACAAACAGACACAGAAATACGCCTGAAGTCACAGACACATGTGCAAAAGTCAGCTCTGTAGACACTCATGGAGTCTGTCTGTCTGTCTGTCTGTCTCTCTCTCTCTCTCTCACACACACACACACACACACACGCACGCACGCGCGCGCGCTCATGAGCGCACGTGCATATGCAAACAAACACTCTGTCTCTCTCTGTCTCTTGGGCTTTCTTTCTTTCTCTCTTTGTCTCTGTCTCCCTGTCTTCCACTCCCCCTCTTTCTCTTTCCCTCGCTCACTCTTTCCCAAGCCCTCCCTCCTGCCTGCCTTACGGCATTTATCAAAATGGCCTGACCTCATGTTGTAAAAATATACAACGTGGAACAAAATCAACCTTAAACTCTCTTCTAAATATATTAAAATAATAGGAATTCTCATCTGCCTGATTGAATTTGCTGCTTGGTATTAGAAGCATGCCAGGCCCTTCTGGGCCCGGCCTGGGGCAGGGAGGGGCCGGGATTCCCTGCCTGACTCCCTTCTCCTGGCTTCCTTGCGTAGGTGGGGTTGGGGTTGGGGTGAGGGAGCAAAGGAAAGCTGTGTTCTGGCCAAGAGGCCTTGGGCAGCCACCCCAACCAGAAGCTAATGCAGTCCACTGAGCAAGTGCAAACAAATGCCATGTCTCCTTTGGCCCACATAGCCCCTCATCTCTCCTGGAAGCTGGGAGCCTTTGCTGACTCCAGTTGGCACCAAGGCTCACAAGCCATCCTTAGGTTGAAGCTCACCTCCACAGCCCACAGGCCCAGCCACTCCTCAAGGTCAGGGGCCACATCTTCTTTTTCTTTGTATCACCAGGATCAAAAACAGCCTGGTACAGAGTAAAAACTTAGGGAAACATTTGTCGAATTCCCACGTTTGTTCCTTCATTCGTTCAGCCTGTATTTATTGAACCCTTAGCATGTGCCCAGCACTGATAAACGCTGGCAACACAGTGGAAGACCAAAAGGGCCTCAAATTCCCACCCTCATGCAGCTTTTATTAAAAATAAGTAAATAATAACAATGAACTTGCCCACTCATTGTCAAGTACAGAAGGCATAGCAAATGATGACACTTGCTAAATCTCAGACTCTCCTTTCCAGACTACAGCATCTGCCTCATCCTTGCTTGCTCAGGACTTGGAGATGAGGCTGCTGGCTCCTTGGGGCAACACTGTACAGGCAGAGAAGGGGGAAGGGACAGGGGCCTGCCATGAGACTCCTGAACCCCACTAAGATGAAGGCTGGTAAGTAGTGAGGGGAGTCTCTAAGTGTGCAAAGTTTGGTGCAGAAGGGCAGGGACTCAGACGATGGTGGGCCCCCGGTGTTCCAAGGGGAATAGCCACTGGCTGTGAATTCAGTGGGGAACACTGCTGCACAGAGTTGGCTACTGGCGGATCCATCGTCTGAAAGAAAGCAGTCATCAGGTAGGGAGAAGCCCAGGTGCTATACAGAGGAACCCGTTGGTTGGTAAAATCGGTGCTATGCTGTTTAATGTTTAACAACTTGCTCACTGGGAGGTGAAAAAAAGCCTGGATTTGTAGCATTTACCAATCACTGTGGAGTCAAGACTCCCACAGTGGCTGAGTCCAAGCTGCCAACATGACATCACTGAATGTACACTTGGAAAGAAATGGGCACAAGCAGCTCTCTTGAGCCACTCTCAGCCTTACCCTGGTCTGGGGGTCAGGATCAGTTTAGTTCTTGGAGAGGGACCAGCCAGAGGCTACAAAGAGCAAAAGACCAGGGCTGGGAAGTGAGTGATACAGGCATTAGGGAAAGCTCCAATGCTAGGGACAATCTGGGGGGCCCCATCCATGGGCAGTGACAGAAAAAGGGTGAAGCTGAATGTCAGCAAATGAGGATGAGTGGTGACTGAGGCTGCTTATATCCTACGGCCTCTGCCAGGACTAGCTTGAAAACGTTTGGCCGATGCGATGGCTGTAGAAGCTGAAGGAAATGAGCAGTGGGGAGCTGGCGGGTGGTAGAGAGATGCTGATATGTGTGATTCTTCAAATAATTGCACACCTTTATTTAGTGTTTTCTCTGTGTCAGGCATTTTGCATGTATCGGCACCCTAGAGCCTGACAAATCACCCTGTGAGGCAGGTCGCTATGATTATCCCAATTTTACAGATGGGGAGAATGTACCCAGATCAGGTGACTATCCCATGTCACCTGGCAGTCTGGCTGTTGCCAAGCAGGCATCAAAACCCTGCCCTACATCAAAAACAAAACCCTGCCCTCAACCACTATGTTGTGTTGTCTCTAACTGTACTTCTTTGATGGAAGCTTCTGGAAGTAGACCGCTGGTCTGGGCACAGAGTGGCCAGCAGAGCTCTCTGGTCTAGTCTATTGCTCCTAAGATGATTCCTCTCACATATTTCCCTACAACCCACCCACCAAACAGTTCCTGTTCCTGGCCTTCCTGGGCCTATGGCCACCCACACCCCAGCAAGCTCCCATCTTGGCCTCATCCTTTGTGGTTGATGGGACCCGTACTGGTGATATGTGTGTGTTGAGGTGAGGGGTGGCTAAGCATGGGTGGTCTTTGGAAGAGGGATGCACCTTTGTCCAGGAGAAGTAAAAAGGGGAGGAGAAGAGGAAAGACAAAGAAAGAGGAGAGAGAGATCAGAGGAGGGGTTGGTGGTACCTCCAGGCCTGGACTTGGCAGAACCTTGTCTCTAAGCATCGTTGTGACCCCTGCACAGAGTTAGGTAGGAGTCACTGAAGTATAAACAGGATGAGAGGATATGGGCTTTTGAGGGTGGCTTGTGGATTTAGCTGACCACTCACAGTGTGTGTGTGTGTGTGCGCGCGCGCGTGCGTGCGCGCACACGTGCACGCGCGTGCATGCATACACACACACCGGCTCACACACCATATTCAAAAGAGAGGCCGTAGCTGAGTGTGATCGATGACACTGGTGGGAGGCTGGGAATGTGTAGGGGGAACACTGACATCCTCGATTCCTGGAATTTCCCTGGACCTCTGGAAAAACCCCAGCAGAGAGGCTTGGCAAGGGCTCCAGGGAAGCTCCGGGAAGGTGCTGAGAGGGCCAGAAGCACTCCAGGTGGGGCTTTCCTCCGAGCCGAGGTCACCAGCCCTCTTCTTTGCCCTTCCTAGATACAAATCTTTAGCCTTCCACAAATGCTTGGAGAGGTGAAGCATTTCCTCTGAGCCTTACTCTGTGAAGGGAAGAGACAGACAACTGAGGAAAAGTTCATGAGGAAGCACTTGGGGCAGGCACCTGGCCTGGCCTAGCCTGCGCTGGGCTGTTGCTGTTGTTGCCAGTGGCCTCAGGAACATTCCCAACACCCCGTCTCTCTCCTGCATGTGTGGCACAGAGGAAAAAGCAAGACCTCTGCAGTCTATTAAGATACAGGTTTGTTTTTTTTTTAGGGGCGCCTGGGTGGCTCAGTGGGTTAAGGCCTCTGCCTTCGGCTCAGGTCATGATCTCAGGGTCCTGAGATCGAGCCCCGCATCGGGCTCTCTGCTCAGCAGGGAGCCTGCTTCCTTTCCTCTCTCTCTGCCTGCCTCTCTGCCTCCTTGTGATCTCTCTATCAAATGAATAAATAAAATCTTTTAAAGATACAGGTTTTTTTTTAAGATTTCATTTATTTATTTATTTATTTGTCAGAGAGAGAGAGAGAGAGTGTGCACAAGCAGGCAGAGTGGCAGGCAGAGGCAGAGAGAGAAGCAGGCTCCCCGTCGAGCAAGGAGCCCGATGCGGGACTTGATCCCAGGACCCCAGGACCACGACTCAAGCTGAAGGCAGCAACCCAACCCACTAAGCCACCCAGGCATCCCAAGATACAGGTTTTAATTCTTCTCCAGCAAGTATCTGCTTTGGGGCCTTGAGCCAGCTGCCACACATCACAGAGCCGCAGTCTCATCTATAAAATAGGAAATACCATCTACCCTACATAATGGTCATGAGGAAGGAAGGAGGTCACAGACGTGAATGCCTCTGGCACAGTCCCTGTCATGCTCAGTCCCCCTCTCCCCTTCTCTGTAGCCAGACACTGAGAGCAACCTCCTCTCAGGTCAGGAATCTGGGGAACCCAAAAGTTTTCTCTGTCTCTCGGGGCAAGGAGGATGGATCAAGAAGGGCTCTCTCAGGGCAGCTGGGTGGCTCAATCCGTTAGGTGGCTGCCTTTGGCTCAGGTCATGATCCCGGGGTCCTGAGCTCAAGCCCCACATCGGGCTCCCTGCTCAGCCACTCCCCCTTCTTGTGCTCTCTAGGCTCTCTCTGTCAAAGAAATTAAAAAAGAAGAAGGGCTCTCTATCTTTCCAGTTGAGCCTTCTTTGGACTTTCCTTGATTTATCCATCAATGGATTAATAAGAGACCTTGAACCCAATGCCTAAGCAACGGCCCTCCTTACTCATACCCACGGGCTCCGGTTGACCCACCATCCCCTGTCCACATGCCTAGAAAACTCTCTATGGATGGAGAAACTCTTCTTCTGACATTTTTGGCAGCACAGGGTTTTAAAAGATATAGTCAGAATTTCACACCATAGAAAGCTTAAGACATTTCGTCCTGTTAAGTCTAGATGCTGTGTACATTGAAACAGGACTTCACAGAAAAGGCTGATTTGGGGACACAGGTACTCTCCTTGTCCTTGTTCCTCCTCCAAGCCCACTGACACTAGGAGCATTTTGTCCCATAGCTCACATAGGCTGTGAGGATTTTTAAAAAGCAAGCTGGAGATGGGACAGGTAGCTGGTCAGGAATACACTAAGGGCCCCTAGTATTCCTAGCTTGCTTTTTAGGTGACTACACCTAAACAGGGAGTGGGGGATCTGAGGGCAAAGCCAGGAGGTGACCGAGGGGCCCCAGTGGAAATAGTTCCAATGAGCCCCAGGGTCTTGGGCCCTGCCTCTGCCACTCCCATCTGTCTGATTGTAGGTGAGGGATGTAACCTCTTTGGGCCTTGATTTCCCCACCCATAATACAAAGGGTCTGGGTTATCATGGGTATCTCTGGTCGCTCAGAAGGCCGCTGGATCAAATAGGAGAGCCCAACGGGCAGAGAATGGCAAGAGGCTTGGGTAACAAAGCTTCAGACCACTCCTGGTTTCCTTGAGCTTGATGTCACCCGTGCCTGAAGCTGAATCTGAGATGTTCTGTTGCCCCCCGCCCAAGTGACCTTGGATTTCTGAGCCTGCTAGAACTGGGCATGACTGCCTCTGGTGGATCCTGGGGGTGATGAGGTGTTGGGGAGGGAAATTGCTGAGAATAGTAGAGAGAGGCCCCATGGCCTTACCTGGTGACCCACTGTATCCAAAAATTCTTACTCTGAGGAAGTTCTTCCTGATACCTACCCTAAATTCCTTGCTACCATTTAAAACCCATTCTTCCTAGTTTTATTGGCCTCTGGGCTTTTGGACAAACAAATTTTCACTGTCTTAGAAAACCTCCTTCAGGAGCCCTAGCCAGCAATGCTCCCATATTCAAGACAAAGATGAGGAGACCTTGCCACAGATTCTACCCAAGGAAATCATCAAGAGGGGTCTGAGTACACAGAGCCTGGGCTCAGCTTCTGCCTCTGTCCATTGCTGCTTGTATAACTTGGGATGTGTTACTTCTCCATTCCGCATCTCAGTTTCCCTATGTATGGTGTCAGTCCCTGACAAAAAGTTGGTTATTCAATCAACAGAACTGTGGTCTAGTGTTAATATCAGTCGGCACCTTGATGGCACTGTGCTCTCTGCTCATTGGTTCCCAGGCTCCCCAGGCCAGCCTCTTTTCCTCTGAGTTGCATGGGCCTGGATTTTGCACCTGCAAGTCCAGCCATGAGCCCCAGCCTGTGTCTGTCTAGTCCTGGGAAGCCTGCCTGAGCTGGGGAGTTGCTCACACCTATGTAGGATTTCTTCCAGGGCTTCCAGTTGCACCTTCTTTCCCAGTGGCCACCCCGCCTGCCACAGCTCACCTAACTGCTCTCAGAGCTCTATGGCCTCCCCATCTTCTATTTCTTCAAAAGCATCTGTGGTTCCTTTTCAGCCAGAGTCATTATGGGGAGGGGGGCGCCTTCAGAAGCCATGTCATTCCATGCAGCTCTGTATCAATATTTGCATTTCCAAAGCCCAATTTACATTATAATCATCCTTGTCTAGCCAAGCAGGGAACTCCACACAAATCTGGGGGAAGACTTGGGGCCAACTATAAGGACTGACAGTCACATCTTGTTGGGCTTCATTCCCTTAGTACTAGGGTAATTTCTCAGTTTCTTAGGGTGACCCCACATGACCATAGCTTTCCTTGTCACTCTTGACTCCTCCCCAGGTGGGCAGTATGCCTGAGCCCAGCCATGGCCTGCCCCTCCTCAGCCCCTTCGCTGGGCTGTAGACTATAGGATCAACTCCACTCAACAGCCTTCCCCTGGCACTCCATCCCATTCCTGACACCAGTCAAGTGGAAGACAGAAAATGCAGCTTTTTTTGTCCACCTGTTTAGCAAAACTTTAAAATATTGGTCACCACCACCAAGGTTGCACTGAGATGGGTATCTCATAGGACTGTTGCTGGAAGTGTCCGTTGGTATAGACTTTCCTGGGGGCAATTTGGAAATATCAAGAGCCGTAAATACAGGTAGACACTTCAAACCAATCACTTCAAGGAATCCGTGCTAAACAAGTATTTGCAAATTCGGGTTAAAATATATGTAAAAGCTATCCCTAAAAATATTCATAAGTTCAATGTCCAACATTAGAAAATGGAATAAACGGAATTACATACAACCTATAAGGATGTTTGGAAAGGTATATAATGACATAGAAAATGTCATGCTATAATATTAAGTTAAAATATGCAAAATGCCAATTCATATATACAGTAGAATCCTGATTATTTTTTAATGAATTATAAATAATCAAATACAAAGATGAAGAAAATCGACCAATTGTTAATGGTGTCTGAATCTCAGTAGTGAAAGTGTAGTGGATTATAATAATAAAACTTAATGCTTGTCAGGGCACCTGGGTGGCTCAGTCGGTTGGGCATCTGACCATTGGTCTCAGCTCAGGTCTTGATCTCAGGGTCGCGAATTAAAGCCCCATGTTGTGTGCCATGCTGGGCATGGAGCCTAATTTGAAAGAAAAAAAAACTTGATATTTGTATAGCACTTCTGAAGGGCCAGGAACTTTCATGTACGTACTCAGCCCTTTACTCCTCATGACTACCCTACAAGAAAAATACCATGTCATCCTTATTTTACAGATGAAGAGACCAAGATGCAGGAAGCTGAAGTGACTTGCCTATGGTCCCATGGTTAGTCATTTTCTCCTTTGTACTGATCATTAGTTTCTTGGTTATCCACAATAGTACATGTGGCTTTTATAATCAGAACAGAAACACACAGGGATTGGAAGAAAAATCAGAGCACGTTACTGGGTCTCAGAACCTTGTCAATTTAGCTGAAGGCAGCTTTACAATGCGGCCTGTTCTGACAGTGGTATTTCAGGTCTCAGGGACAAGGCTCCCATTATTGTGGGCTTCTCTTGGTCAGCCTGTCTGGCCAGGGTCCCCTGCTCAGGGCCAGCCCCTGCCCCTGCTTGATGAGCCTTTTGGCTAACGGCCTGCCTCCCCTGGCCTTTGTTCCTAGCTCCCTTCTGGATGCACACCTCCACAACCCATCCCTAGGATAGCAGAGGCCTGTAGGGCTCTGACTTGACTTGTCAGCCCCATCTCAGGGACATAGCAAAAGTCGGGGGTGCAGAGGAGGATGTTTGTCCTCAGGTATCTGTTTCTGTGGGTTCCACATAGATGCTAGTTTTTTCCCCAATTCTAACAGAGAAGTGGCAGCATATCAGTAGAGAGGCTAAACTCCTTACATTGGCCCTGGGCACTCTGAACTCTGGAGAAGCCACTGCCCCATCTTTTTCTGACCTAGATCGGCTTCTGGCTGCTGGATTCCTTATGATGTGGGGCACTGCACACCTATGTGGTTCTGAGCAGCTGCCACCCAGCTTCCCTGGGGTCACACCTCGCTGCAAGCAGGGTTCAAGTAGAAATGGAAGTTCTCTGGAGGGGAGAAAGGGTCGCCGCTCTACCTCTTCTTCCCATGCCCTCTCCAAGCCCTGGACACTGTCCCAAATGGGGCTGTGGAGTGTGATGAAGAGACCAGCCCACAGGACATGGAGAGCAGAAAAAGGGGGCCATCACTTCTCAATCTGGGCATCTCTACGTGCTAGTTCTCCAGAGGGTGAGGACAAAATGGAGTCTGGGGGCAAAGGCCATCAGTGGGAGACCTGGGATCTAGTCTTGATTTCCCTCAACTGCTATGGGCCCTAGGCAAGGTCCTTTCCTTCTCTGGGCCCCAGAGTCTTCCTCTGGGAAATGGCAACAATTGTACTCATCTCAACGGGCTGTCCTGAGAATCAACCTACACTATGATAAGACAGCATTTTGTGTCATAGAAAACTCTAGAATCATGTACCGGTTTGGAAGCTGAAAGACATGTCCCTGTCCAAGGCTCCATTTCCTTATGTGTATGACCTCGGACCTTTGAATAACCCAGTGAAAGCAAAGAGGTCAGTTCCTATAAAAGCACACAAGCACACAAAATGTTGCACATAATTTCAGGAAGCCCCAAACCTGGTGGGTCCCCCTCATGGGCCACCTCCAGGCAAAAACCTCTGACCTGCATGAAGGGGCCTAATCCTCTCTCTAGCTTGCCTCTGCTCACACACCTACAATGATGGGAAACTCACGCCCCTCTGGGCCACTGGTCTGCTTTTTTGGAACTCTTGACTTCCCTTCTGCTCAGCTGAAATCTGCCTCCCTGGAGCCTTTCTTGGAGGTTTCCCTGCTCAAGGATCCTAGGAAGTATCTGGGGCCAGGTATGTTCATGGCTCTGAGTTATCTGGGCAGGAGGGATGGGGTTTCCTCCACCGCAAGCCAGGCAAACTGCTTTGTTGCTGCTGCTGCTCCCAGGGGTGGATGCTGGATTTTATGCCTCATAAAGTTGTTCTCCAAGTCACTCTGGAGCCAGCGTGTGGCTAGACCTTGGCAGCCAGCTAGCTGAGCACTGTCCCCAGAGGAAAAAGGCAGCTGGGGGAGCCTGACAAGCTCTCTCCCCCTAGGCTGCAACCCTGTCAAAACCAGTGTTTAAAGCAACCCCTCCCACCCCTCTCCCACCCCTGCCATCTCCACAGCATAGGACATTGCCCTCTTGTGAGCTCAGGAACCAAAGAAAATGGGTTTCGAGTCAGGAATACAGACACTAACTACCTCATATGGATGCAAGAGTATTATGCAAAGTAATTAATGGAAAAAACCGGGAATGTAACAAATGGCAGTTCCCTCCTTCCTTCTGCCCCTCTCCCTAGGGGACCCTCATTTCAATGGGGGTAGAGTTAGTGGGAAGCAACTAGAATGGGCATGTACTGACTCTGGTTCATGTTCTGGGCATGTTAGATCTTGACAAGAAACCCCACCAATATGTTGCCCTTGGTTCCTCAGTTCACACAGCTGGCACAGGGTCTTGAGGGACTTGAACCGAGCTCTGGCATCCCCAAGCCCTTCCTTATACCCCCTCCTGAGGAGGGAGGATGGTACTTTCCCTTGTGAAGTAGCCTCTCCTTTAAGCCATCCTGCTTGTTCTGGGGTGAAAGGAGCAAAGCTGTCTTTGCACCCAGTTCTCCCCAGGCTACCTGACCTTTCATGGGCGTGAGACCCCTGCTGCACAGAGGAACGGGACCTGAGTTCCACAACCTGCTGGGCAATGATCAGATCCATGCATCACGAGTAAACAAGAGGGCCCCTTCTGGCTTCAGCAGGAGGAACCAAATAGCCTGAGCATTCGGGTAGGAAGGAGAAGCCCAGGAAAAGGAGAAGTTTGTTCAGCTCAGATCGAGAGAGACAAATACGTATCGGGTGGCCGAGGGAGGACTTCGGTGGCCTGGGTGGTGGGGACAGGGATAAGTTGGAGAACCAGAGCAACCTGAGAAAGAAGGTAAATCTGAGCTGGAGAAGGGCTTGCCTGAGGCCCCTGGACCACTAGGCTCTAAGGAAGCTGGGGCTCCTGTGCTTGACCAGCGTGCCCTGCAAGGTGTCCGCAGTCAGCCTCAGCCACCCTAGGTCACTGAGAGCCTGGCCAGAGCCTAACTCAGCCCCAGGGAAGGCATTCCTGTGCCTTGGATGGCAGAGCTGGAAGGCTGTTGCTATGGCAGCCAGGGGGCTGAGAACAGGAGCAGGAGAACAGCAGCCTTCCCTGGCCACAGGTGGTTCCTGAAGGAAGGCACTTCCTGGGTCTTTGGATGCCCAACCCAAGAGGATGCTGCTGTCTGGGGCTCACAGCTGGTATTGAGGCAACAGCCTTCTTCAGCCCACCCAGGGCCAGTCTCCAGTATGTGTGTTTGTGTGTGTGTGTGTGTGTGTGTCGGTGGTGGTGGTGCGTGCATGCGTGTGTGTGTGTGTGTGTGTATCTGTTCATCTGTATATGTGTATGGGGACACAGAACCCCAGGGGACCATCTGTGTGTATGGATATGTGCATATGCATACACTCAAGTGGGTCCACAGAGGCCTGGAAGGGCGAGGGCTGTGTATGTGTGTGTGTCTTTGTGTATGTTTCTTAGACAGTAAGAAGAGGAGGAAGAAAGACAAAAGCCCTAAATGACTCTGGTTTTTGGAGGAGCCAGTCCCGGGATCGTGGATGTAGGGAGCACAATGGGCTGGTCAGGGGCCTGATTGGAACCAGACTTGGCAAGGAGGGGAAATAAATGTTTTTTTCCTGCCTGTCCTGAGAAATTTATGTCACACCCACTCCATCATCCTGGCAGGGGCAGCCTCTCCCAGCCGCCTGTGGTTCTGGGCCTTCCAGCACAACCAGCAACCACTGAGTTTCCTCCAGTCCTAGGCTTGAATGCACTCCATCCCTTGATGGCCTGAGGCTGGCAGGGATGAGCCTCAGATGGAGGAGGAGAGAGCTTGGTCCCCACACGTCCTTCTTTCCCACAGTCTCATGTGGTGGGGAGGAGCAGGCATCAGGAAGGGGTAGGGTTCCATTGAGAGTATCTTTCCTGCCTTCTCCTCTTAACAGGGGGTAGGCCAAAGACAGACAGAAAAGGAGAAGATGACTCCTAAAGTAGGCTTCCCAGACTATCTGAGATACAGATAGAAACTGAAACCCAGGAAGGGAAAGGGACTTGCCCAAGGCCATACATTGGAGGAGCTGACCCACCGCTGTATGTGGATCTTCTCCTCACCTCTAAGCTAGAGATCTCTCCCAACCTAGAATTAGACACCACCTTTTTTTTTTTCTGACCATGTTACTCCATCTTTAAAATCCTTCCCTTGGGGCACCTGGGTGGCTCAGTCGGTTGAGCATCTGACTCGTGACTTGGGTTCAGGTCATGATCTCATGGGTAGTGAGATCAAGCCCATGTTGGACTCCATGCTCTGCAAGGAGTCTCTCCCACTTCCCCTGCCCCACTCCCCACTCTCTCTCTCTGTCAAATAAATAAATCTTTTCAAAAAAAATTCCTTCCCTGGTTTCCCTTTGTTTTCACAGTAAAGGTAAGACTCCTGGGCAAGGATTACAGGATCTGCATTGCCCTGGGCCCGGCCTACCTCTCCAACCACATCTTTTACTAAGATCCCTCCTGACACTGGGCCTTTACACATGCTAGGTCTGCTGTCTGGGATGATTTTCTGTCCCTCTTTCTGGTTTTGACTCCTACTTCTATGTCACCATGAGGCTCACTAGGGGAACTTCTCTCTATTTTCCTGGCTAGGACATGCTGCCCACAATTTCACTCTCATGGTACTGTGGACCTCTCCTCCACAGCATTTCTCACTATTGTAATTTTATTTTTGTTGTGTGCTTTGTGATTAATGGCCATCTTCCCTACCATACTCAAAACACCATGAGGACGGGGACCAGGGCTGCTTTTGTTCATAGCATCAGGCTGTCCTAGTGCTCAGGGCAGGCCTGGCAAACAACCAACCGTGACAAGGACATCAGGAGCTAATATGTGAGGCTTACCATGTGCCAGGCACTCTTCCCAGTGCTTTACTTGAAATAACAGTCTTCACCAACTCTGTAAGGTAACTGCTATCATTATCTGTGTTCTTAACCACTATCAGTATAAGTGCTTAATCATAAATATTTATTGACTACATATTTTTATTTGATCCCCCTGCTGTTCCAATACTGAAAGGAGAGGCCAGGCATGAGCATCTCTCTGGATCTTGAGGTGGCCCCTGCCCAGGACTTCTGCTACTTGCCATAGTCCCTCCTACCCTGTGCCCCTTCTCTCAGCTTGCCCCATATGCACAGCTTGTCTGCTCCCTCAGATGACATGAGAAGCTTCTGGGGCTGGGCGATGCCTCTGAGCTTATGGAAGTCCCTTTTCACACCCGAATACTTACTCTGGTCATTATATCACAGCCAGAGTCCACTAACCTGGTATCACTTCCTCAGGCTCAACCGCTTCCCAGCTGGGTACCTCATCAATTCACCTCCCAAGCCTCAGCCTCAGTTTCCTCATCTGTAAAATCGTTATTCGAAGGACTGCAAAGTAGGGCTATGAGGATTCAGTGAGTTTTTCCGTGTGTATTTGGTAACTGCCAAGCACAAGACTGCTATCAGTTATCACTTGAGTCACTATTAATAGTGAGTTTATAATGTAAACTTTCTCTTCATGGTTTCAGGCTCTAGAGCCCAACGGAGATGATACTAATGGTAGGTGTTCTGTGGGCCCCCTTCCCAACCCTGGTCCACCACCCTGCTCCCCCTGCCCACCCTGTCAGCCTTCTCACCTCTATCACACCAAGAATATGCTTTGGACTGGTTAAGAACCCTCAACCCTGGGGCGCCTGGGTGGCTTAGTGGGTTAAACCTCTGCTTTCAGCTCAGTTCATGATCTCAGGGTCCTGGGATCGAGCCCCGCATCGGGCTCTCTGCTCAGCGGGGAGCCTGCTTCCTCCTCTCTCTCTGCCTGCCTCTCTGCCTACTTGTGATCTCTCTCTCTGTCAAATAAATAAATAAAACCTTAAAAAAAAAAAAAGAACCCTCAACCCTGTATGGGGAAGGAGACGGAGCTGTTTCCCCACTACTTCCCCTCCCTGTCAGCCTCCCACTCCACCGGCCTTTCTGTTTTTCTGCTAGGCCAAGGGCAGGGAATGCATGGCCCCCCTCGCACCCCCCCCTCAGGGCCCAAGAGCCCTGTCCCTCCCCACCATGGCATCTTGAGCTGAGTCTATGGCTCTTGGTGGGGGGTGGCTCTAGGTGGGGGGGCATAGAAAGAGGAGGGTTACAAAAGCTGTGTCTTGCTTATCCAGTGCCCTAGGGGGAGGAGGGGGCAGTGAATCCACAGAGCCACAGCCCAGGGTGGGGGTAGGCTCAGCCAGTGTGTTTTCATTTTGTTCTGTTTGTTTTCTGTTTAGATCATCTGCTCAGTTCTGGTTTGGGCTTCTGAGGGTTGATGGATTTTGGCAGGTAAGGATTTCTGGGGCCACCCATCTCTGTCTTGTACAGAGCTGTGGGCTCAGCTCCTGCCAGTGCCTGTAGGAGCAGGAAGCCCAGCCTGCTCTGCTTACTGGCTCCTTTCTTTTCATTTTTCTCTTTTCTCTTTTTCTTTCCTTTTCCCTCTTTCCTTCTTTCACTTGCACTCATTCTGTAGCTCTCTATTTCCTGTCTCCCTCCCTCACTCCCTTTCTCTCAGCTCTCTCTTGGAATTTGTCCCTATCTCTTTCCTGCTTCCCTGTGCCTCTTTTATTCAATAGTTCTTTCTGTCTGGCCATCTTCCCCCTTTCTTCCTTTCATTTTTCCTTTTTTTCCTTCTCAAAAGGAGAGGAAGAAATCAAAGCTTAGGTCACTAAGAGGTCTGAGTTCTGGCCCACCCTCTGCCATTAACTCTTTCAAAGTAAACTTCGACAGATGCTTTTCTATCTCTGGGGCTCAGTTTCCCCATCTGCACACTTATATGACCTCTGAGATATAAGCTAGAAAGTTTTTTGAGTATTTATTCCTGCAGGGGAAAGAGGGAGGGGATGGATCATTCTCTCTCTTGTCAGGAAACATGGCTTGACATGGAGTCTGGAGGAAGAGAAGGGAGGAGGTAGTAGGAGGGAGGTCAGCGCCATCTTGAGTAGTGAGAGTTTATGGAAAAGGGCAGAGATGGATTATATCCACACAACACCCCTCCCTGACATGTGCCAAAATCAAATTTAGAGAACCCAAAGAACGAAGCTGGGAACTGGAGTCTGGAAAGGCCGAGAACTACTCCAGCAATGGCAGACAATAGGACTAAAGAACAGAACACCAGTCTTGCTTCTTGACCTGCCATCTGCTTTCCATACAGCCCTGGATCAGGCCAAAGCCCAGCTGGCCCCTATCTTCAAGCCCACCTGTCCTCTCATTATGACATTTGCCCAGTACTCTCTAGTGACTTGAGGGCAGAGAAGTCAGGGCTCAGGGAGTGTCATACATCTCTGAATTGCCTTCTCTCCTGGTCCCACATTTATCTCAAATCCTAGTGCTGACCAAGCTAAACTCATCCTCCACGCTCACCCCATACTTCTTCCTCCTGCAGGGTTTCTTTCCTCAGTGAATGGACAGCCATCCTCCTAGGACCCTTGGTTAGAGGGCCTTGGCCCAGGATTTTGCTTCCCCATCACCTCCCAGATCGCTCCCACCTCTAAGTCATGGGGCTTTATCTCCTTGTGGTGCTCCTGGCCCCCTCCAACACACACTGGGGCTTCAACCACCATTTCCTGAATTGCTTGCTGCCACACAGCCTCCTCTTGCTTCCCTGGTCTTCTGTCTCACTATCTCCAATTCAGCTGCCCAAGCAACACTAATATTTTGATATCAAGGTAACTTCAGGCTTTTGGCTATTATAAAGGAGACTGTTAAAAACATTCTGTGCATTTGTTTTGGTAACAAAACTGTTGGGTTGTAGAGTAAGCCTATGTTGGGGTTTGGCAAATACTGCCTCACACTTTCCCAGAATGGGACAAATTTATACTCCCAGCTGCAAGGCAGGAGAGTTTGGGGTGCTTCTCACTTTTACCAATAGTTAGTCATTTCCATTTTCTTTCCTTTAACCATTCTGGTGGGTGTATGATGGTATATCATTCTAGTTTTGATTTGCATTTTCCCTGTAACTAATTCAATTGAACACTTTTTCATGCTTATTGTCCACCTTGATATTCTCTGTTGCACGTTCTTCTGTTGGGCTGCCCAATATACTCTGGATTATGAGTCCTTGGTCATATATATATATACATATTGTAAATGTAGTCTCCCATTCTTTAGGTTATCTTATTATTCTCTTAACCCAGTCTTTTCATTAACAAACATTTTTTATTTTATATACTCTTAAGTAACTATTTTTTTTTCCTTCATGGATAGCATTTTTTCATCTTGTTTAAGAAATCTTTGTCTACTTCAAGGTTACAAAGTCGTTCCCATACATTTCCTCTGAAACTTCATTGTTTTGGATTTCACATTCGTATCTGTAAACCATCTGGAACTGATTTTTGTGTGCGATGTGAGGTAGGGGTCAAGATACTTTCTTTTTTCTACATAGCTATCCAACTGACCAGCACCATTCATTTTTTAAAAAATACTTGCCAATATACCTACAGTGTCATTTTCATCATAAATTAGATGATTATATACGTATAAGTCTGTTTCTGAATTTCCTCTTCTTTCCATTAGTCATTTTCTATATCCTGGTGCCAGTACCTAAATGTCTTAATTACTTCAGGTCTTGATATCTATTATATCTATATCTAGAGACTACTCCTTCAAGATAATGTGAACTACTCTTGGCCCTTTGTATTCCCATCTGAATTTTAAGACCAATTTGTCAATTTTGTCACCAAAAACAATTGCTAGGATTTTTAAATGAGATCACATTGACTCTGTAGATGAACCTGGGAAGAACTGACATCTTTATAACACTGAGTTTTCTGATCCATGAATATGGTTTAGCCCTTAAGTCTTCCTTAATTTTGGAGGGAGGTATTTTTTATTTATTAGTTTTCAGTGTGTGTGCTTTCCATATCTTTCATTAGATTTATTCCTAAGTATCTGATGCTTTTCTGTTATAAATAATGACGTTTTAAAACCTTTCTTTTTCTATTTTTTGCTGGTATCTAGAAATACAACTGATCTTTCTGAATTCACTTATCAATTCTAATTTGTCTATAGATTCTTCTGGACCTCCTATGTATACAATCATGTAAAATAAAAATAATAGTAATTCTATTTCTAAAGCTCAAATCTTTGATTTCTTTTGCTTGCCTCATTGAACTGACTAGGACCTCCAGGGCAACATTGAAAGAAATGTGAGTGGCCATCTTTGTCTGACACTGACTCTCAGTATATGAAAATTTTCATTTTTCTACCATTAAGTGTGTTATTTGTTGATGGTTTTTATTTATAGATGTCCTTTATCAAATAGAGGACACTCCCTTCTTTCATAGTGTGCTGAAAGTTTTACCATGAATGGGTGTTGAATTTTGTGAAATGCTTTTTTATGTATCTATCATGATTTCCCTCCTTTTCCATGTTAAGTGAATTTCAATGATTGATTTTTGATTGTTAAACCACCCTTGATTTCCCAGATTAAAACTCATTTTGTCATGATGAATTATGTTTTTACTGTATTACTGAATTCCATTTGCTTTTGAAATTAAACCTTTAAAATTTTGTGATAATTGTAGATTCACATGCAGTTGTAAGAAATAATACAAGAAGATCCTGTGAATCCTTTACCCCATTTCTCCCAACAGAAACATTTTACAAAAATGTGGTACAATATCACATCCAGGATATTGACATCAATACAGTCAAGATACAAAACAAAACATTTCCATCACCCCAAGGATCTCTCATGTTGCCTTTTAAAGCCACACTCACATCCTTTCTACCCCACCTCCTCCTCACTCCCTGGTAACCACTAATCTGTTCTCCATTTTCATAATTTATCTTTCAATAACATTATATAATGGAAACATACAGTATGTAGCCCTATGGGATTGGCTTTTTCTCTCAGCAAAACTCTCTGGAGATTCATCCAAGTTGTTACAGGTGTCAGTAGTTTGTTTCTTTTTATTGCTGAGTAGTATTCTATGATGTAGATGTACCACAGTTTGTTTAACCACTCACAAATGAAGGATATCTGGGCTATTCCCACTTTGGGGCTATTACAAAGAAAGCCACAATAAACATTCAAATTCTGTTTGGATATCAGTTTAAAATTTTTCGGCTGTAGAGTACTTGCATGTTTAATGTTAGAAGAATGGACAAACTGCTTCACAGTGTCTGGGCCGTTTTACACTCACACCAGCAATGTATGAGTGATCCAGCTTCTTTGTACCCTCCCTAGCATTTTGTATTGTTACAGTTTTGTTTTGTTTTAAATTTCAGCCATTAGATAGCTTTGTAGTGATATCTCATTGTGGTTTTAATTTACATTAATGATGTGGACTAATTTTTCATGTGCTTATTTGCCATCTGTACATCTTCTTTTTTTTTTTTTAAAGATTTCATTTATTTAACAGAGAGAGATCACAAGTAGGCAGAGAGGTAGGCTGAGAGAGAAGCGTGGGTAAGCAGGCTCCCCGCTGAACAGAGAGCCCGATGCTGGGCTTGATCCCAGGACCCTGAGATCGTGACCTGAGCCAAAGGCAGAGGCTTAACCCACTGAGCCACCCAGGCGCCCCAGCCATCTGTACATCTTCTTTAGTGAAATGTCTCCGCATGTCTTTTATCCATTTTTAATGGATTGTTTGTTTTGTTTTGTCATGTTTCACTGTTGTATCTTAAAAATTCTTTATATATTCTAGATACAAGTCCTGTGTCAAATACTTGATTTACAAATATTTTCTCTGTTTGTCTTTCCATCCATTTTCATCACAGAGCAAAAGTATTTAATTTGATGAAGTCCAATTTATCCATTTTTTTTTCTTTTACAGATCATGCTTTTGGTGGTGTTATCTAATAATTCTTCACCAATATTTAAGTCCAGAAAATTTTTTTCCTATATTTTCTTCTAAATCATCTATAGTTTTCTGTTTTATATTTAAATTTATGAAATTCATTGAGTTAATTTTTGGTCTGTATGTCTCCTTCTGCCAATATCACACAGTCTTACTTATGGTAGATATGTAAGTCTTAAAATCAGATAAAGTGTTTTCTCATACTTTTTTTCTTTTTCAAAATCATTTTGGCTATTCTAGTTCTTTTGCCTCTCCATATAAATTTTAGAATAATCTTGTCTATATCTACAGAAAAAACTTGCTAGAATTTTGATAAGGATAGCATTAAATGTATATATCAATTTGAGAGAATTGACATCTTTACTATGTTGAATCTTCCAGTCAATGAACCCTGGGTATGTCTCTTAATTTATTTAGATCTTCTTTGATTTCTTTCATCAGCAATTTAAAAATTTTCAGCATATGTTTTGTTACATTTACATCTAATTATTTTATATTTTTGGTGACATTTTAAATGGCATTGCATTTAAAATTTGAGTGTTCACTTATTCATTGTTAGTATATAGAAATATAACTGATTTTTGTATGTTTGTCTTATATCCTGTGACCTTGAGGAACTTAATTATTAGTTCTTGTTCACTCTTTTCCTAATATTAAAGTGTTTTTTTTTAATTATGAAAGTTGTTGGATTTTGTATAGAACTTTTCCCATGTCAGTTGGTATGTTTATTGATTTTTCTTTCTTAGCCTATTAATATTGTGGATTACATTGACTGATTTCCAAGTATCAAACGATTCTTGCATTCTTAGACTGAACCCCTCTTTGTTGTAGTGTATAATTCCTTTAATATATTACTGAATTCTATTTGTTGATGTTTGGTTGAGAATTTTTCTTTTCTCATGTGGGTTATTGGTGTGTGGTTTTCTTTTTGTGTACTGTCTTTGCCCAGTTTTGGTGTCTGGGTAATGCTGGCTTCATAAAATGAGTTGGGAAGTCTCCCTGCCTTTTCCTTTTTTTGGAAGAGATTATATAGAATTTGTGTTCATTGTTTCTTCAACTTTCAGTAGAATTCTCCAGTGAAACCAGCTGGACTTAGAGATTTCTCTTGTGGGTATTTTTTAATCAAAAATTTATTTTTTGGGCGCCTGGGTGGCTCAGTTGGTTAAGCAACTGCCTTCAGCTCAGGTCGTGATCCTGGCGTCCCGGGATCGAGTCCCACATCGGGCTCCCGGCTCCACGGGGAGTCTGCTTCTCCCTCTGACCTTCTCCTCACTCATGCTCTCTCTCACTGTCTCTCTCTCAAATAAATAAATAAAATATTTTTTAAAAATTTATTTTTTGATCATTTTAATAGTTGATACTACCCACTATATTAGTTTCATATTGGATGAGTTGTGGTAGTTTGTGCTTTTCAAGGAATTAATCCACTTTATCTAAATTGTCAAGTTTATGTGTATGAAGTTGTTCACAGTGTTCCATTATTGTCCTTTTGTTGTCTGCAGGATCTGTATCAATGTCCTCTGTTTCATTTCAGATATTGACAATGTGTGCCTTCTCTCTTTTTCCTTTGTCTTATTAGAGGTTTGTCAATTTTACTAATCTTTTCAAAGAATCCACTCTTTTGTTTCATTAATTTTTTTCACCCTTGAAATCCTGACATGGTCATGATGCATTATGGGTTTTTTTTTAAGATTTTATTTATTTGTTTGACAGAGAGAGAGAGAGATCACAAGTAAGCAGAGCAGCAGGCAGAAAGAGGGGGAAGCAGGCTCCCCCCTGAGCAGAGAGCACGATGTGGGGCTCGATACCAGGACCCTGAGATCACGACCTGAGCCAAAGGCAGAGGCTTAACCCACTGAGCCACCCAGGTGCCCCGATGCATTGTTTTTTTACTAGATTTTAAAATTTAATTTCTTAATATTTTGTTTTCTTATTTCTCACCCATATTTACAAGAGAGATTGATCTGAAATGTTCTTTTCTTGTAATGCCCTTCTCTAGTTTTGGTATCAAGATTTGTCTAGTTATTTAGCTAGCCTCATAAAAAGAGTTGGGAAGCATTCCTTCTTCTTCTCTTTCTCTGGAAGGATTTGTGTGATATTGATGTTATTAGTCCCATAGAGTTTTATGCACTTACATATGTTTGAAGGTAAATAGTTTCATCTCTGTGTATGGAGGTAGGTGGAGCAAAGTAGCATAGTTTTGATCCCCTGCCTTCTGCCAGACACCATGTTAGGAATTTTACAGTCATTATCCCATTGTTTCCTTATAAAAATCTCACTGGACAAGAATTTTTATATTGTACCTGAGCACAGAAAACTGAGATTCATTGACTTGCTGAAGATCGTACAGATGTGGGATTCATACAGATGTGGGATTCAAAGCTGTCTTACCTGGTGACCACCTACTATTACAGTTAGGCACTATGCTCTGAGGTGGTCATCTGCTATAGCGCTGAATCCTTCCAGAAGCTTAGCGAGATTGTAATCATGTTTTTCATTGTAGAGATAAGAAAGCCAAAGCTCAGAGAATTTGAGGAAATTGTCCAGAGCTAAACGTCTAGGATGTGGCCAAGTTGAGCTCCAGGGTGGTATTTTGCTATTCTGCAGCCAGACTGTGTTCTTTGTGCTGTGGCCAGAATGTTCATTACCTGGCAATGAGCACATTTCTCGTGTGTTAGTGACTGCCTCCATTGTTAGCAGCCCAGGGGAAGGGAGGGGTCATGATGCCCAAGACAGCTGCTGGCTCCAGGTTCCAGGTGAAAGAATGAATCAAAGCTGAAGACAGAGTTAGGGAGTTTAGCTGATGGGCAGCTGGAAGAAAAGGGCTCAGGCAACGGGGCCCTGAGCCTGAGGGACTGGGAGGTGGCTTGGCAGACCAGTATATAGAGCAAGAGATGGGCTGATGGGTGGGGAGGTGAATGGTGGCTGAACACTTGCAGGTCACAATGCTGCCCCTTTATTACATAAAACAGCTTTCCTAGGCTGGGACTGGCTGGACTGAATTTCCTTTCCCTGTACAGCCCGGGCCTGAGCCAGTACAAACTCCTAGGAGAGAGTAGAGAAAAAAGCCGAGGTACCCTGAGGCCCCAGACCCCAACCAGAGATATGGGGGTAGAGTCTAGGCTTAATGACATGGCAGAGCAGAGAAGGTCCTTACAGATCACTTATTCCAGTCATCTCACTGTCTAGGGAGAAACCAAGGCCCAGAGAAATGAGGGCAAATCGATTTGCTTCTCCAAGGCCCCATGCAACCCTAAACGGCCACCTAAGGAACACAGCATGGTCTTTGAGGCCCAACTCCACCATGTGTAACTTGTGACTCTAGGAGCAAGTTACCTGAATGCTCTGGGCCTCAGTTTTCTCCTGTGTACCTCCTTGCAGTGATCACCTCTATGAGGTATCTATTGTTGCACCGATAAAATAAGTTAGTGTATACATGAAACACTTAAGACCATGTCTGGCACATAGGGACACTGTGTGTGTGTTATTGTTGTTCTTGGAGGCCCCTGGGTAGGGTGGAAAGAGCAGGGGCTCAAGATTCAGCCTGCTTGGGTTCCAGTCAGACTGCCACACGGACTGTGAGGCTCTGGGCAATTTCCCTCCCTCTCTGTGCGTCAGCAGCTGCATCTACAGTACGTGTAAGAGGTGACTACTAAATTGTCTGCTGCTGGGGCTGGGAGAAAATTCAGGTGTATCACGTGATCACAGAAGGCCTTGGAGAACATGTGGCTGTTATGACTGCTCTTGAGACTGACAGAGAGACATCGTCCAGGGTTTCTGCTCCCCAGGCCTCACACACTCATACCTTTCAGATGCGAGACCCTCCCTCCTCCCTACCAGAGTGAGGCAAGAGCTTCCAACCCCCCAAATCTCACAGCCCGCAGCCTCTCTGCTCCTGCCCTCCCCCCACCCCGGCTGACTTGCTGACTTCACTACTTCCTTTCTCCTCACAGCACTGGTGGCCCTGAAAGTGACTCTGAGGAGACTTTGAGGGCCATTCTAGCTGGAGGCCCCACACCCTCACTGATGACCACTGGAAGTGGGGAGATAGGGCCTGCCTGCTGAAGCTCTCCCTCTACCCTGGCAGGGACCACTTGCTCAAAGCTCTCTCTCTGTCTGATCTTGTTCTAGGGTCACTGGAGCTGGAGCAGTCAGTTAGAACAAGAGTCAAAGACTCACAGGCCTTCTGAGGAGAGCACACTCCCTGTCCCCATGCACCATGGTTTAGGGGAGGGGGAACACCAGCAGAAAAAGCAAGGAATGTGGCCATGGTCACACAGAAATAATTCCCATACTACAGAGGAAGAGGCTGTGGCTCAGGATGCAGAGTTAGGATCACAACCCAGACCTCCCAACTGCTGTCTTTTCTAGAACCAAAGTATGTCAGAACTGGAAGAGTTCTTGGTTTGGGGGACAATTGAGTCTAATCCCATTTTATAGATAAGTGACATTGAGGCCTAGAGAGGGAAAGGAACTTGCCAGAGGTCCAAAAGGAGTTAGTGGCAGAGGTGGGACCCTAACTCAGGGCTCCTGTTCTCTTGGCCAGGGCTCTCCCCATACCCCACAGCTACAGAGAGAATAGCGGTGGGCCCAAAGGCTTCCAGGGGGAGGAGAAACCAGCACAGTACTGGGATGCTCTTAGTCCTCACCCAGTCAGAACTACTGTCTTACCACCTCCTCCCCCTGAACACTGAGGTCCCTTTCTAACTGACCTCGCTGGCACCCTGAGGAAGGCATTCTCAAGTGGCTGAGCCCTAATGAGAATCAGAGACCTGAGTTCCAGACTGTGTGTCCTCACTCTAAGCCTCTGCTCCTCCACCTTTAAAACGGTGTGTGTGATGCGTGGGGCCAGGCTCAAATTTGTGAAATCAGGTCCAAGGGGTTGGTCTAAAGCCGGGTTGAGTCCTTCTCTAAGGGCTCCTTTACCTGACTTCTGCTCAGATTCCCTGACCAACATCAGGTGTCTGCAACTGGGAGACCGGACGGTCCTGACAACACCCCTCAACAGCCCCCACACTGAGCATGCTGGGCGAAACTACAGACCACTTTCCCAGGGTTAGCAAATTGCTTTTGGAGTTGCTGGTGCTGTCTACATTCCTCCCAGGACGCTGCTCCTATGGTAGGAGTCTGCCTGTCCACACCCTCTACCTCCTCCCTCCTTGACCCTAAGCCCCTCCCTGGTCGACTGCATGTGGCAGAGAAACTATGCGGGCTCCAGTATCAGAAGGGGCTTAGAATGAAGTCCCTGCTTCACCACCAGGAAGTTTGCAGCCCCAAGCAAATCATTTCACTCCTTCAAGCCCGGGCTTTCTTAGTTCTAAAATGGGGATAGTAATAGTTCTTAGCTCACAGCACTGATGTGTAGGTAGGCTGAGCCCACACGCCTAATGCTTTCGGCATAGTATCCCTACCAGGGAGCACTCCACGAACTCCCCCTGACACTCCTGTTCAGCCCCAGGGGCAACCTGGCCCCTGGCTCCCTCAGAAGAACCTCGGGAGAACTGCCTTATTCTCCTTTGGAAGCCTCAACATCCTGAATCAGGCCCCATTCGAAGACAAAGGGTGGCAAGTCTGCCCTCTGCACTTGGGGCTTTCTAGTTCATGAGACATGTTCACTCCCGCTTGCTTATATTGCCTTCCCAGCAAGCCTTTGAGAGAGGAATTGTAATCCTTGCAGGACAGGTGACAAAGCCAGAACTCAGTGATAGTCATTGTCCAATAGGCCCTGAGATGCAGGGACAGGCCAAGTCTCTGCGGACCTGCCCTTGCCCTCAGGGAGCTAACAGTCTAGTACAGGGGGTGAAAGACTTACAGAAATATGCTGATTTCCATGGAACGTGCTATGAAGGGAATAAAACAAAACAGCAAGGAGCTATAAGCAAGAAAACCCAGAGTGACCACTCCTATTTAGATGGGGAGGACAGTCCTGGGCATGAGCTTTCTGAGGAGGAGACATCTCAGCTGAGACCCAAGGGATAAGAAGAAGCCAACCAAGCAGATAGAGAAAGAACATTCCAGGCAGTGAAAACAGCAGATGCAAAGGTCCTGAGGTAGCAATGGATTTGGTGAGTTCACGGAACTGCAGGGCAGAATGGAGCACAGTGTAGGATTGGTAGTACTGGGATCTGACCTCAGGGCCATTTGGTCCCAGAGACCAAGCTGCATCCACTGTATCTTCACCATCTTGACCTGGCAAGATCAGGGAAGGTGCCACTTCACTGGGCACAGCCTGCATTGACAGCCACCTCAGCACAGGTGCAATAACCAGCCTTTGTTTCTGTCTGGCTTTCCAACACATGCAGAAAAATGTTCTCCCATCTATCATCGCATTTTCTCCAGTAATGTACTCATTTGATAAATATTTACTGAGCACCTACTATGTGCCAGGCACTTTTCTAGGTACTTGAGCTATATCAGTGAAGAAAATAGACAGACAAATATCTCTTTCCCTATGAAACCCATAATCTGGTGAGAGGGGAGGCCAAAAGGAAACAAGATAAATATACCATATAGTTGATGTTGAGGAGTGCTTTGGAGAAGACAATAAAGGAGAAGGAAAAAGAGTCAGGATATCTGAGGGCATGGCATAGTTCCAAGTGTAGCTACTATAGTTAGGAAGGTCACACTGAGAAGGTGACACTGGAGAAGGCTCTGAAAGAGGTAAGGACAAATGCCTGTGGAAAGTTCATTCTATGCAGACAGAACCTGAGTCGGTTGTGTGTCAGACAGCTTTGAGGAACTGCAAAGAGGCCAGTGTGACTGGAGTTGAGCGAGCAAAGTGGAGAGGAACAAGGTATGAAGGTAGAAAGCTAATGAAGCACCGGATCTTGGAGGACTTCTGGCTGCCATGGTGATGTTGGCTTTACTCTTAGAGAGATGGGGAGCTTTGGGACCTGATGTGAATTTGACAGGATCCCTCAGGCTGGGATGCAGGTTGGAGAAGAGGCTGTGGGGGCAAGGGCTGAAGGGTGACCCAGAGGGTGGAGACGGTGGACGTTGTGAGACATGGTTGGATTTCATAGGTGTTCTGAAGATAGAGACAAGAGGCTTTGCTGAAAGATGGGTTGGTTGTGAGGGGTTAAAGAAAAAAGGAGTCAAGGAATACCTCATAGGGTATGAAGTCAACATGTCCCCACCTCTGCTATCACCACCCTGGTCCAAGGGTCCATTGCCCTCTTGCCAGGACCTCTGTAAAGGCCTCCCGTTTGGGCTCCTTATTCCAACATGACCTCCCCAAAATCACCCAGCAGCCAGAAGGATCCTTTAAAAAAGCAAACCAGGCCCTGCCACTTTCCTCCTTAAAACCTTCCGATAGCTTCCCGTGACACTCAGAAAAAAATCCAGGTCCCATACGAACTGGCTCCTGTCTGCCTTTTCAATGGTCTGTGATCTTTCCTACCTCTCCCCCAGCTCCTGCTATGCCCCAGCCTTTTCTGTAGTTCCATGAACTCACCAAATTCATCACCACCTCAGGACCTTTGCATCTGCTGTTTACACTACGTGGGATGTTCTTTCTCTATACTGCATGGTTGCTTCTTCTCATCCCTCAGGTCTCAGCTGAGATGTCACCCCCTCAGAAATATCTTGCCTGGCACTGTCCTCCCCATCTAAATAGGAGTGGTCACTCTGGGTTTTCTTGCTCATAGCTCCTTGCTATTTTGTTTTAGTCCCTTCATAGCATGCTCCATAGACAAAAGTTATGGAAATATGTTAATTACCATAACTCTTTCATCCCCTGTACTAGACTATTAACTCCCAGAGGGCAAGGGCAGGACCACACAGACTTGGCCTATCCCTGTATCTCAGGGCCTGGTTCCAAGACAGGCACTCAACATTAGTGTGTGTGTGGCAAGGTACTAAGTGATTTACAAGCATATGCTCTTTTAATACCTCCAGAAAGACTATGAAATAGGCATTGCCATTGTCTCCATTTTACAGATGAGGAAACTGAGGCACAGAAAGGGCCAATGGTAGACCCAAGTTTCAAACTTGTAATGTCCGACCCCATCACATGTACTCTTTATAATCACACACACACACACACACACACACACACACACACACCACAGTGGGTGCTCTGGAAATACTTTTTAATGAACAAAGGATTGAAAATGTTAAAAAGTTATTCTTAACCTCAGGTCCATCAGATGTAAAATCTATAATCAACCTCCATCCCTTAGGCTGATATATCAGAATGCCCCATACTATTTTTGATGCAAGACTGTGCAAAGAACATGGTCTTTGGAGCCAAGGAGCTCCATGTTCCAAGTCCTATCCCATTAGTTACTATATGGCCTCAAGCAAGTTACTTCACATCTGACAACCACTGTTTGCTCATCCGCAAATTGGAAACAATAGTTACCCCTAATTCTCAGGGTTTCTGGCAGAAGTGTGACTTTGGACAAGTCTCTCAGTCTATATCTTCCTCCAGTATTCTCCAATTTAGTGGCATTCTATGATTAACCTCAGTCTGTTTCACCCATTCATTTTGTCCTTCTGTCCACCCATGCAGGTGCCAGTCCTTTCAGGCATCAGCTCATCTACCATTCTATTCATCCATTCATCCCTTCATCCATCCCGATGAAGCCCACTGCTGTGGACCAGGCCCTCTGATAAGCCATGAGCTCCAGGGGACAGTAGGGTAGTAACAAAGTTTGTAGTCTAAGGTCCAAATAGCAGTGGAGGTCTCTATCATGCCCTCAGCTACCATTGGGAGAGACCTAAAGCCTGAGAGAAAATGGTAAGTTAGTTCATTGAGATTGAGTGGTAGATGAGAGGTAGGAGACGGTAGTGAGAAATTAAAGCTGAGAAAGGTTGGGCCCTGAATGGCACAGGAATGAATTTGAATGGCAGGCAGTTAAATAGAAGAGCTACCTTGGAAGGCACACTGACAGCTTCCATCGACATTATAGATGCCACAACAGTTGCAGACCTCAGTGTCTGAGAAACACTGAGTGCCCTGGAGAAACATTTGCCTCACGACTATGCACAGCAAATGCACTGTTTTGATAATGTAAAATAAAATGTGTAATCGTATGAATAGCCACTGAGAGGAAACTGGTTAAATATGATTTGGATCCACCTCTCCTAAGGATATGAAGTAAATGAAGTAAATCTCTTGAGGACAGAACAAGAGTCATTGCTATCATTAAAATTGCAACCAAATGAGTGGATTCACACACATGTATTTCCTGGCTCTACTACCTGAGAGGGCCTGCAAGCAGGAACAGCTCAGTAGCAATGAACATGCCTGGAGACCAGATCTTGGTTTCTAATTCCGACCTCCAAGTAAAAGAGTCAGCGCTTCTTGAAGAAATGGCTGAATCAGGTCTGGGGCAGGGAAACACCAAGATAGGCCTGGACCATCTTGCAGCGCCAGAAAATAAGGAAGCTCAGAAAAGAACGAGGGATTCTTGGAATAACTCAAGAGCCAAGCTGAAGGAGGTTTCAACTAGCCAAAGCGAGAACAATTTGAGCATAAAATAAACAACGATAAGATTGGATTTTTAATATCTGTGTGTGTAGAGATAGATAGATAGATACATACATACATAGATTTTAATTTTAGAATAGTTTTAGATTTACAAAAAATGTGGAAAGGTCATACGGAGGGTTCCCCTCTACCTGGCAGCCAGTTTCTTCTATTGTTAATATCTCCCATCAGTGTAGCATATAGGTTACAATTAATGGACTGATATTGATATATTATTACTAAAGAAGGACCATACTTTCTTCAGATTGCCTTAGTTTTTTACTTAGTAACAAGTATCTGTTTTACCACCCTATCCAGGATACCACTTGCCTTTAGTTGTCCATTCCCATTGAGCTTCTCTTGGCTATGACAGTTCTGAGAAATTCCCCTGCTATTGATGACTTTGGCAGTTTTGAGGAGTACTGGTCGGATATCTTGTAAAATGACCCTCAGTTTGGATTTGAAAAATCGTGATGCTATTCTTATGGTTCAAGTGGGGAGTGGGTGTCACAGTGGGGGGCAGGAGGAATGGCACAGAGGTGAAGCACTCTTTTAACACATATCACTTCTGGAAATTATCTACTGATGATGTTCACTGAGATCACCTGGCTGAGGTAATGTTTGTAGGGTGTCTCCATGTTACCTTTTTTTTTTTTTTAAAGATTTTATTTATGGGACACCTGGGTGGCTCAGTTGGTTAAGCAGCTGCCTTCGGCTCAGGTCATGATCCCAGCGTCCTGGGATCAAGTCCCACATCGGGCTCCTTGCTCGGCAGGGAGCCTGCTTCTCCCTCTGCCTCTGCCTGCCACTCTGTTTGCCTGTGCTTGCTCTCTCTCTCTCTAACAAATAAATAAAAATAAAATCTTTTAAAAAAAAGTTTTAAAAAATAAAAAATAAAAGATTTTATTTAAATTTGTCAGAGAGAGAAAAGGAGAGAGAGAGAGAGAGTGGCAGGCAGAGGGAGAAGCAGGCTCCCCACTGAGCAAGAACTCAGGACTGAGCAGATCTCAGGACTCTGGGATCATGACCTGAGCTGAAGGCAGACGCTTAACCAACTGATCCACGCAGGCGTCCTTCCATGTTACCTTTTTCCCATTTCCACGCTGTCCTCTTTGGAAAGAAGTCATTACACACAGCTCATACTTGAGGCGTGGGCAGTGATAGTCTGCCCTCTTGAGGGAGGGGAGAATACTAGATTTCAATGGATAGAATAAAATAGCTATCCATTGGCCTAATACAAACAAATAACTGAATAAGTAAATAACAGGAGAGAGGAGACAGCTTTTCCTTAGGGTAAAATTCCAAAGAATAGATGTAGAAAGAAAGCAGGAAATAGAACATGACCCTTAAGAAGTCAATCACACTAATAAATGTTGATACACTGATGGCTGCTACAATTAGCAAATGGATGTGGAACATTTGAAGAGAAACAGTACTTGTATACTCTTTTTAAAAAATATTTTATTTATTTATTTGACAGAGGGAGACAGATCACAAGTAGGCAGAGAGGCAGACAGACAGAGAGAGGGAAGTGGGCTCCTTGCTGAGCAGAGAGCCTGATGTGGGGCTTGATCCCAGGGCCCTGAGATCATGACCTGAGCTGAAGGCAGAGGCTTAACCCACTGAGCCACCCACGCACCTCATGGACTCGCATACTCTTAAAGTATCTTCCCAAGACATTTATCAACTACAGTTGACCCTTGAACAACACAGCATTTAGGGGTACTCACCTCCCTGCTCCATGTAGTAAAAAATAAGCATATAACTTTTTGACCCCCCCCAACTAGACTGAATAGCCTATTCTTGTCCAGAAGGCTTACCAATAACATAAACAGTTGGCTAAAATATATTATATACTGCATCCTTACAATAAGCTACTAAGAAAGTCATAGAAAAACACATTCACAGCATTTTACTGTACTTATTGAAAAAAAACCCACATATAAGTGGATTGTGCAGTTCAAACCCATGTTGTTCAAGGGTCAGCTGTATATATCAAAGGGAAGTAGAGTAACTTTATAGTGGAGAAGCCCTGCAGACATCAGCTTAACCAAGTGATCAAGGGAGACATCACCAGTAATAAGACGTTGTCGATGTCACAAACTTCTTGGTATGATGAGCTGAGAAGGACCCAACGTCATTTCTATGGTATTCTTGCCAAAAACGGGTAATCTTACCCTAGTCATGAGAAAACATTGGACAAGCCCAAATCGAGGGGCATTCTCCAGAACACCTGACTCGTACTCTTCGCAAGTGCCAAGATCACGAGAGAGGAGGAAAGTATGAGGGTCTGTCACACATTGGAAGAGACCAAGGAGACACAGCAACTCAGTGCCATGCAGGGTCCCGGATAGAATCCTGGAACAGCAAAATGGCATGAGTGGGAAAACTGGTGAAATTCAAATAAGACCTGTAGCAGAGTTAGTAGTATGATACCAAGGTTAAGTTCTTGGTTTTGATCATTGTACTAAGGTTATGTAAGACGTTAATATCAGGGGAAGGTAGGTGGGGGGGTGTATGTGAGCTCTCTGCTCTATTTTTTGTGACTTTTCTGTGAATCTAAAATTAGTTCAAAATAAAGTGTTTGAAAAGTTGCAACATAAAAGACTGAGGGCAGATACCCTTCCAGGGAAGGCCTCTGATGGCAGAAACATGTTTTCAGGGGACTTTTTGAAGGATGCTTGTCTTGGGCCTTTAAGGAAAAAAAGCCAGGGAAGAGGCCTGAGTAGAACCATAGGATATGCAGAGATCCTGAGAATTCTCTGGCCCTCTTTGGATCTGGGGTTGAGAGACCTCCTCGCCTCAGCACTGTCCCCACAAAGATTTGTTCAACATAGCAGTCTCAAGTGAGCTGGTTTATATCTCCAGAGAGAAGACCTACGGGGCCCCTGCGTCACCAGTTGGGACTGCAAGACCCGCCTTTCTCCCCTCCAGCTCCATGCTGTGAGGGGCAACCCTCTGCATGCCCCCTCCCTTCTTGGGATTCCCACCATGGAAGTCGGGGTGGCTACGTGAGGCTGACGCAGTTGGGGGAAGGCTTGGAAGGCTTGGCAGGAAGGCCAGGGGCAGAGCTCGGTGCTCTGCGGAGAGGGCGGGTCAGGCAGTGGTTAGGTGGTTAGCTTCGGAGTGGAGCTTAACAGAGGGAAGTGGGGAAGGGAGGAAGGCTCTCCCTCTCAAGGGGCCCTTTCATGTTGAAATCAGCCAGCGTGAATGCTGCTGGCCTAGGAGCCCAGCCGGGGGAAATGTGAGAGCCCCCTTATCTCCCCTCTTGTCACAGCACCGTCTGCGGTTCCCAGCCAGCCAGGGAGGATGCATTAGGAGAAGTGTCGTGGGCAGGGGAAGGGGGGTGTTCCCATTAAGACCTCTGGCTGGGCCCACTCACTGAGGGGGACTGGGGGAAGTAGGTTTCAGACCCATCTGGTGCTGGAGATGAGGGCGGACTGGAGGGTTCCGCATCTCAGAGCAAGAGGAACACTGCGGACTTGGGGGGAACAGGAAAGAAAGCCTCAGGTCCCACTTCTCTACAGCATCCCCTCCCCCACTCTGGGTGTGCAGACCTGCTTACACACCTGCAGGAACAAGAAACTCATTCTCTCTTAGGAGAACCCTGGACTCATTGCACTGGTTCTACCCTTGGACTCCATTAGAATTTCTGGGCAGAAAATCTGGGACATCCAACCAGGGAGTCTGGGGCCCCACCTTCCCTGGGACACTTTCGGCCCAGGAGTGACCCCTGCTGTCCAGACAACCTTGGAGGCTGAGGACGGAGCCTGCCAGCTTCCCATTGCTTGCCAGTTCCCCTTGGGTGGCCCTTCCGGCCCCTTTCCAAGCCTCCGACCCAACGATCTTGTGTTTCTCGGAGATGAGCTGTGAGGTTCTCAATAAATCAGCTGCTGCAGGAGGGAAGCTGGGCGAGACCAACATCTGGGCCACTGGGGGCATTGGTGGCCCCCACAGCTGTAGCTTGGAGCAGCCAATGCTTTCATAGACTCCATTTACCCATGCAAGTTCCCAGCCCCCAACACAACTCCTGCTGGCCAGGCCTCAAGCCTCCTCACAAACCCATGGGGACCTCAAAATACCTTGTCAGGCCAGAGATGATGTAATCCCAGCAGCCTCTGCTGCCCAAGAGAGGAAAGGGCATAGAGGCCATGGAGCTCTGGGGAGGTACAGGTACTTGGAAAGCAGGACAAGGTAAAGACAAAAGCATGAGGAGCCCCAAAGACAGCCTGGTGTGGGAAGAGGCCTGGGACTGTAGGCCTCTGGGTCCTGCCCCACTTCTGCCAGCACCTGTTGGGTGACCTTCTGCTGGTGTGTTCCTCTGTCTCTCCAAGCGTCCCTTAACACATTACTGAAAATTGCTCCCCAACCCTATCATGGTTTTATTCCTTACATTTATCTCCTTCACAGCATGTGTCACAATTGGAGATCCTCTTTCACCTCCCCTAGGACACCATCTCCATGGCAGCAGGGAACTTGTCTCCATCATCACTGGACCCCAAGACCCACAATAGAGACAAGGTGGTCTCTCCAGCCTGCCAACTCCCAGCACTCTCATTCCATTTGTTCCCAAGGAGATTCTGGGGTCCAGCCAGGGAGAGAAGAACCCTGATGGGGGTGGCAGGTGCCTAATGAAGGAGAATTTTCTCCTGGGGCTGTGTAGGAGTGGACCTCAGGGTGGGCCCAGGGTGTGGAAGGCTAGGCTGATGCCCCTGGGGAAGAGGGCACAGGCCCCTCTGCCAGAATACAAGACCCACTCAGGGCTGATCTAACTCAGCTGGGGGGCAGGCCCTGGAGGGCAGGCCTTGGAGGGCAGGGACTGGGTTTGATTGCTCCAGGTATCCTAAGAACCAAGCTCAGCTCATGGCAGGGCAAAGGGACTCAGGCACTGTTTACAGGTTGGAGACAATTGCTCACCTTTTTGCACCCACCTTGCTGCCTCTTAACTTTGCCCCTGGGACTTCCTGACACCTTCCCCAAGTGGGCCCTGACATCCCCCACAGGCTGCCTGTGCTTTATGCATCACCCTACTGCACCCCCACACAAAGGGGTAGGTGTTATAGTATTATCCTCATTCTACAAATGAGGAGACAGAGACTCAGAGAGGCTCAGTGACTTGCCCAAGGCCACACAGATAGGAAAGTGCAGAACCAGGATTTGAGCCAGGTCTGTGTTCTTCTTGTTACCTTGCCACCTTCTATAAAAGGTGTTCAGGGCTCCAGTTCAAACTGCCCAAAACACATGGGTTCTAGCCACCGGTGTTTCCACACATTTTTGCTATCTCATAGCATCCTTACTCCTACCCTATGAGATGAGCAAGACAGGCACCGTTACTTCATTTCCCAATCTGGAGAGGGGCCTATGGTCACCCAGCCAATAAGTGGCATCACTGGGACCTGAGTTCGAGTCATTCCCATCATGATCACTTGTCTTACCCTTTGCCTTTGGCCAGCCTGGGCTGAAGCTGTTGGCCCACTTGCTGGTCCAGGGCTCCTGCCCTCTGAGCCTGCGTTCAACACCACCTATGCCACGAGCACCCCAGGGACCTGGCCCTGAGCAGACATTGCCCTTTCTCTCCCCTACACAAGGGCCTTCCAGAGGCTTTTGTTGGCCCTCCAGTGAGGTGGCAGGTGATTGTGGGAAGATGGGCATGAGATGGGGAGAGAAGGCAAAATTTGGGGTTCTACAGAGCATCTATAAAGTTTGCTGCCCAAAGGCTGTATCTTGATTTTTGATCAGAAGCAAGCCTCAATTCAATTAATGTTTACCACATGTCTACAATAGACCCAGCATTTCAGAAAACGCTTTTTAAAGGAGATAGTCACTGTTAATTGAGCTCTGCTTTATGGCTAATAGTAATTGGGCATGAGTCTTCATTGAGTCCTGTAAGCTGGGCTACGGGCATCACTCCCTATTTCGAAGATGGAAAAAGTAAGGGTAAGATGAGTCAATACACATGGCCAGGGTCTCCCAGGTAGAAAGGGGCAGAGCTAGAAGTAAACCCCAGGCCCCCCAGACTAATAATTCTATGTTTTCAATCCACATGCCATCTCTCAGAAGGAGAGCAGCCGGCTGGGGAAGCCCAGATGAGGAGAGCACTGGCCAGGGTTCTCCTTGCTCCCTGAGTGCACTGGGGCCTTGGGAAGATGGTCGTGGCTCCCTCCAACACCCACCCCAGGCTTCTTAAGCCTGGGAACCCCACATCTGACTGGGGTGAGTCTTGCTGGGCAGAGTAACCCACCTATGAGTGCATGTGAAGTTTTCGCTGGTGTTCTTTCCATAGAGGTAATGGGCCCAGGACATGTGGATGGCAGCACAAAGTGCCTAAAAAGAGAACAAGGTGGTTCAGTGGGTTGCGTGTCTGCCTTCAGCTCAGGTCATGATCACAGGGTCCTGGGATCGAGTCCCACATCAGGTCCTTGCTCAGCAAGGAGCCTGATTCTCCCTCTTCCTGCTGCTCCCCCTGTTTGTACTCTCTCTCTCTGTGTCAAATAAATAAAGTCATTTTTTTTAAAGGGGGTAGACTTAAAGATGAGGGATGTTCAGGGAAATTCTGGGCAGGAAATCACTAAAAAAAACTTTCAAAGGAAAGTACGAAGCCCTTGGCTTTGTGTATCAGGAGTAGTTCAGAGGATGCAGGCTATGGGAGGTGCCAGATCCTGGCTCAGTAGAGGGCTGGTAGACCATGGGCAGCTTTTATAGTTGTGATCTTCCCGCCTTCTTTTCCCTTCCCTTCAAGAAAGAAGGGATGGGACTGAGTAGTCCCAATTTACAGAGTGTGAACCAGTCTCTAAAAAAGGGACCTGAGAGAGCCAGAGTTGCCAAGTTAGCAAGTGGGCAGATGTGGGCTGTGAACCCAGGTCCGTCTGGTTTCAGAGCGCTCCAAAGCAGAAAAGGGAGAAATTGCCCTTGTGTGGTGGCAGCTGACAGGTCCCCTGAGCCCAGAGTTATGCCCCTGGGGCCGGTGTAGCTCGGCCTTGAGACTCACTGGACAGCTGTAGCCCTATCCTTGAGACACTTTAGGCTACAAGGGAGGTGGAGGACATCAAATCCAAAACCTTGCCTCCAACACTATGCTTAGGACCTCTCTGTAAAATTCATGATCAGTGTCATTTCACGCAGCAGAAATAGGAGATGGCATTCCAGGCCAACAGCACAGCCTGGACAAAGGCAGGGGGACTGGAGAGGCTGTGATAGCTGCAGGGCAGGTGAGACTAGAGCAGCCAGAGCAAGACCTTAGAGAGAGATGAGGAGAAAAATAGGAAGCCAGTTGAGTCTTAGGCTGAAAAGGACTCCCAGATTTTCTCATCCAGATCTCCCCTCTGGCTCACACCCCTTATACAGCAGCCCTAGGCTGCATGGTAAATGTCTGCTTCCCCATCCCCCCATCATCCTGCAGGATTTCCTGCAAGAAGTCAGAAGTGGCATTACAGCTCAACTAGCTTGGTGCCTTCATTTGCAGATGGGGAAACTGAGACCCAGAGAAGGAAAGTGACTCATGCAAGGCCACACAGCCAGCTAGTTGTAACCTGGGGGGGGGGTCAGGCTTTTTGTGGGCACTCAGTAAATATCCATTGGATTGAAGTATGGTTCTGAGCAAGAGTCCAGATGACCTTTGGTCAGAGAACTCTGTAGATATGCAGTAAGTTTCTTTTCTCCAGAGAGAGCATCCCCAGTTCCTGGGGCCCCTCTACAATGTGTAGAATAGTGCCTAGCTAGGCTCCTACTAGGAACTCAATAAGCATCTGTTGAAAAGATATAGATGGAATTTGGAAAATGGTGGGGACTTTAGGATGACCATGAGGGTACTCAGGCAAAGGGGACACATGGGATCTGATCCAGCCCACGCTGCATGCATGAAGCCATGCATCTTGGTGCTGGGTTGCAGACCCCCAAAGGAGGCACCTTTTGCTAACTTGTACTAGGACACTGTATAGGCTGGTGATGGTGCTGGGGGCCTCAGAGGGCCAAAGAGAGTCAGTCTCCTCTGTAGGCTGCTCTCTCTCCTCCAAATAGTGGGATGCCAGAGCAAAAAGGATGCCTTCACCTTCCTGGACCCCAGTCATCAGTTAGGGCAGGAGCTCGCACGGCCACTACATCTGACTGTGAATTCACACGAGCTTTCTGGTCAGCTAATGCCAAACCCTATGCTGCTCACTTTCTTGCTCACCCCCACATGGTGCACGGGCTTCTTAGGGGGTCTTTCCCCCAAACGTCCTCAGATTGTGTGCGCTTAGTAGGCATTGCCCTCCTGGAATCTTGAACAGCACGGAGGCAAGCCTTGACAGATGGGGAAACCAAGGCTTAGAAAGGTGAAATAACTTGGTCAAGGTTAC
The DNA here is from genome assembly GCA_003697995.1 of Taxidea taxus jeffersonii. NCBI lineage: Eukaryota > Metazoa > Chordata > Mammalia > Carnivora > Mustelidae > Taxidea > Taxidea taxus. The sequence continues at coordinate 56,566 of RCUC01111263.1, forward strand.
CCAGCAAAGACATCACTACTTGGATTTAAACTGAGATCTGTCTATGCCAGGGCTCATGCTTTGCCCATTGCTCCACTGCAGGGCTCTCCCTCTGGATGCCTGATGGCAGACCCTTGCCCATCATCTCTGGTACAAGGTATCTGTGTCAGGTTGGCATTAGGATCCCTGGCCGTGTGCTATAGATGCCACCCGTGTGACTCTAGGCAGGAGCTCCCACCTGGCTTCCTAGTAGGAGACAGATGGACTTGCATCCCACCCACCGGCCCTGCCACTTAGAGCCATGGCAGGACTTCCAAGAGCAGCTCCCCAGTCTGTCCACTCTCCATCCTGCTCAGGTTGGGGACAGAGGCTGGGCAGTGTGCTCAGGAGCCAGGCCCTGACTGTATGAATTCCTGCCTCTAATCTGGGCAGGATTTCCCTGGGTAGGGGTGTCTGAAAACCCAACCCTTCCCTAGAGGGAGTGTCTGCTCGAGCTCTGCCCTGAGGTTGGCTTGGCAAGGCAGGGAGGCAAATGGGAAGAGGGTCTGCTGATGCCCTACTTCAGGGAGACCCCAGAGCCATGTTGGGCCGGGGCTGCTTGTCTGGTAGGCTGATCTGACCCTGTCTGGTCAAGGGGGCAAGAAGGAGGCTACCCCACAGAAAATGGAACCCCTATGCACAGGTCCAGCCTGCATGCTTCTCACTTTCAGCAGAGTAGGCCAGAGGGTGCTGAAAGAAGCTCTGATTAGTTGGGAGTCTCAATCACTCAGGTTGTTATTGGGGAATGAAGGGAATGGAGAATGCATGGCACAGCAAAGGATGGAGAGAGAAAGATAGCACCAGATGGACAGAGAAGTGAGAAAATAGGGAGAATGTAAGCAGCAGATGAGCAAGGGAGACTATGGGAGTCAAGAGGCCTGGATTCTAGGCCCAGCTCTGTCATGTCTCGCATTGTGCTCTGTGAGTGACCGCCACTCCCTCTCTTGAGGTCTCTAAGTCCCATTCATCAGGTTGTAGGGGGCGGGGGCAGGATTCACCTAGGCACCTTCTGAGGGCCCAGCAGTACCAACCCTCTCAAATTCTGCAAGACAGAAATTGGCCTTCTCGGGCTGGCTCTGGCATTCAGTGAGCATCTCTGAAACTCACAGTAACGACAACTAGCACAAACCAAACTTTGGAAATTCCAGGCATGTCTGTGCCTGGGGGTTGAGGGAGGCAGAGGGGTAGAACTGTTTGTCTATGACTCAAAGCCTCTTGGGGGAGAGATCGCATGCTCTCAGGGGCAGGACTGGACCATCACCCCAGTTGCTCCCCCAGCCTGACCTCAGTGGGGCCCGGGCCCCAGCCCTGCCACCACCCACTTCTGGCTGACCCTTCGGGAAGAACTGGGGTTGAAGCCAAGACCCATGGAGCCTTGCTAATTTGCCTGAGCATTCCCACAAGTCTTAGATGCTAACCCTAATATCATCACTGTCCAGCCCCTCCTGGTGTCAAGCACCATGCCCGTCCCTTCCCAAACAGCATCTTCCTCAATACTCGGAACCTTCAAGGTGGGCTTTAGGGCGCCTGAAGTGGGCACTCTTGCTAGCTTAAGGTCACCTAGGAGGCAGTGGATCTAAGATAGAACACTCAGATGCCAGCTTCGTGTCACTGCTCGAGGGTCCTGTCGTGGCTGCAGCAGGGAACCTCCCTGACAGTTAGGTCTTATCACTTTGTCTCACAGTTTCCTTGTTCCACACAGGCCTGGCTACAAGGCAGGGCCTCTGGCTGCAACCTGGATAGGCTTATGGGAGTGAGCTAGACTGGAGAATGTAGCCCAGAGAAGCCTTGAGGGGAGGGAGCAATTATGGAGCCATCTGCCATGGGCAGTTGTGCGTCCATGTTTAGCGTCCCCTCTCCTGCCCAGAATACAGGTGGTGGCTATTGTCTCAGGCCTGGGATCCTGGGCAGGCCTGACTGACCCTGCTGGTCCACGGAAACCTGCATTAGAGCTTCCATTGTAACTAGTGCAGGGAGAGTGAAATTTGCTGCTCCTCATCCAGGAGCTGCCAACTGGGCCCAGGAACAGAGTGGAGCAGGTTACATGCATGCAGCGTAGGAGCAAGAGATGATATAAGATAGACTTGGAGAGAGACAGAGGGAAATGAGGAAGCAGAGAAAAGTAGAAACAGACCAGAGCCAGGGAGATGGTGAGAACCAGCAAGAGAGAGACTCAGAGGCAGAAAATCATGCACAGAGACAGAGAGAAACTGGAGAGAGACATAGAATCAGAAAGACAATGAGAGGCAGAGAGAGAGGACACGGACAGGCCTAGAGGCAGAGAGACAGAGAAATGAAGAGGAAAACAAAGACAGAGCATGGGGGACAGGGACAGAGTCATGGACAGAAGCAGTAGGAGGCAGAGGCCCAGAAAGGCAGAGAGAAGTGGCAGGGAGAGATGAGGAAGCAGTGATGGGAGCCCTGAGCTGGAGGCCAGGCCTGAACCATCCCAGCTCTGTCCAGGCTGGAGAGCTGAACAGCAGGCCTGCCTCCCAGATCCCTGCTCCCTTCTCCCTACCTTTGTCTTACCCTCCCCCAGCCTTTCCCATTCTAGGCACACAGAGGAAAAACAGTGCCATTTGTATGGCCAGATGGGATAAGGCCCCCCTGGGCCTTTCTGAGAGCTGACGGGGTGAAGACCTCATGAGACAGGTAACCCTTTGGGCCCAAGAGTTGAGAAGCCTTGTCCCCAAACACTGCTGGGATTCCAGAAGGGCATCAGAGTCAATCCATGGCTGGGAGGGAAGACTCCAGAACCTCACTTTGGTGCTTCCCCCTTTCTTCTGGGGTTCTCAGTTTGCCCACTGTTTTGGCAACCCAGCATACCCTGTCCACTGGCTGGGTTGAAAAGCCAAAGGGCAATGGGCCAAAGGCCATTTTGGGGCCACCAGAAACCCACAGTCTCTTCCGGCCACTGTTCTCCCCCTCTCCTCCTGTACCCATTTGTACACCCATTTTCCTCACCCTTGGCTCTGCCTTTTCTCTCACCTGATGCCTGCACCCTCCTTACACGCTGCCTTCTCCCAGCCACCACCTGTCCATTGGGTCCCAGATCCTATCACCTCCTGCCAGCCAGGTAGACCCCAGGAAGCCAGGCCTCTGGCCAAGGTTTCAAAGTCTCTATGGCTGCCAGCTACCTAAGCCCAGGAAGAGGGACCTGGGACCCCCAGGAAAGCCTCTTTCTGCCCTCCAAGCTTTGCCTGATTGTGCTAGTTGGGGTAAGATCGAGCTCTGCCTTGCAGGGCTGGATCTGGCGAGGGTCAGTGTGAAGGCACCTCCCTCTCAGCCATCACACTTCCCATATTTCACCCTGCAACCCTGGAGCCCTCACGGTCTGCGTCTTCTCCCCTGGGTCCCACAAGGCAAGGGCAATGTGCGCTCAGCCAGCAGTCACCAGGCCTGCCCTATGCCAGATGTTTAGGGTGACAGAACCCCAGAGCTCCATGGGATGTAGGGGATGGATCTTTCAGGCTCCAGGCTAAAGGGCTCAACGTGTGTGTGTGTGTGTGTGTGTGTGTGTGTGTGTGTGTGTGTGTGTG